>JAXLQG010000011.1:0-268166 GCA_035928285.1 Vermiconidia calcicola
CCCCCCCCCCCATCTCGCAAATGCACCATTACTAAACCAAAGATGTCTTGCTCAGTCGGTCTCGGAGGTTGGATCGTCACCTTCATGCTGCGCGTCCGCTCCGCCTCCCCTTCGGCCTCGGGCTACTCAGGCTCTGGCTTCTGGGCCGGCCAAGCGCTAGGCCGCGCGAGTCTGGGCTTCGTGACCGAACGCTTCGGCGAGCGGCGCTGCATCTTGATCTACCTCGCCTTCTGTCTAGCGCTAGAACTCATCTTCTGGCTCGTCCCGACATTCATCGTGTCGGCCGTCGCCGTCGCCTTTCTGGGCTTCTTTCTCGGCCCCATGTTCCCCGGCGGCGTCATGATGGCGGCCAAATTGCTCCCCAAGCACATCCACGTCAGCAGTATTGGATTTGGCATGGCCATGGGCGGCACGGGCGGGACCGTGTTCCCCTTTGCGATCGGAGCCATCGCTGCGACTAAGGGTGTCAAAGTGTTGCAGCCGGTCATCTTGAGCTTGATTGTGCTGCTGGCCGGGGTGTGGATTAGTTTTCCGAGGGTCAAGAAAAGGGAATAACTACCTAAGGGACCGGGTAATGAACGGGGTGCGCGTCGAGGTTAGGAGTACCATTCAGGGAATAGAAACAAGAGGGTGGCATCGAAAACGTTTTATATGGCCGTCATAGACGGGCCTTCAAGGGCTTTCGATATGCATCATCCTGTCCTGTTTCTACCACAAACCACGTCTGCTGACGTATCACATACATTCATGGTGATCATCTCGAAAGGCGAAGTGCTTCGGTATTACCCCAAAATCACCCAATCTATATCTCTTACAATCACACTCTTGGTACGGCATGGCCTTTTTTGTTTTTGAAGCGTTCATTTGTCCTGAGCTAGTAGGACGGCGTTCATTCAAATTCATCATCTCTCATCAAGTACCCACAACACTTGTTAACCCAATTCCAGTTAACAAGCTGAGCAGCGCATTTGTCACATTCCATCTCATCGCCCTAACACATCTTATCCTGGATTTAGGAGCGTCGTCTCTTCGCCTGTAGACTACTCTCATCTACTGCACCCGTTTTCCGACCCTTGCTACGGGTTGTTGGTCCAGCATCATCGCCAGCAGATTTGGGCGTGGTGACCGTACTGCTCGGCATACTCTCGACGTGTCCACCGCCATCGTGCTCGAGATCGCTGCCCGGTTCGAGATTCAGCTGTCCATACTGTTCAGCAGTTGCGTCGGCACCCGCAGTGCCGTCGTAGCCGAAACCGTACTTCCCACCACCACTACCCGTTCCAGGCTGATCGCTTAGATTGCCAAAGAGTTCGTCGTCGTCTTTGTAGTCGAAGTTTAGATTGTCCGTAGGACCAGTGGTATCGAGGCCTGTATTGCCGAAGTCGTAGTTCCCATTGCTGTCGCTAGGAAACTCGGCGAAATATTCAGCCTGGTTGAGGAAGTCGTCGATGTCCAAGGGTGGAGGTGGTAGATTTTGACCATCGCCTATGCCAGGGATAGAACCGGTTGGGCTGAGTGGTTGGAGGAGGTTGGCCAGGTTCTGCACGCTCTTGTCCTGTTCGGCTTGAAGCTTGGCTAGTTGGTCGAGGCCAGCTGTCGTGCTCGCCAGGCGTCGGTGGAAGTTAGCTGGACCGGGTGGCGGAGTTGAGTTGATTAGTGCGTTATCACTGCCTGAGGGCTGTTGCGTGGAGTCATTGATCATCTTCAGCACATCGGCGCGTTGGGATGTGCTTAGGGGCCCAGCACCACTGGACGCTTCTAGGTTGTTGAGGACACTAGAGAAGTCTTGCGCTGGCGTGGTGGGACTGGCGGCGTTGTTTCGGGCATTGGCATTCTGAATGACCGACATCATGTCGCGTTGAGGCAAGCTCTGGGACCGAGTCGAAGGTTGAGGGGGGACGGTGGTGTTAGGACTCATCACACCGGGATCAAACACCTCCTCCACGTTAGGAGCAAGGTTGGCCTGTTGGGTGTTGCGCATCTGCTGAGGACGCTGCGGGTAGGGACTGGGAGCCGCGCTGCCACGGGGCGAAATGGTGCTTGCTCGACCTTGCTGACCAGTGCCGTTGGTCAGGAGGAGAGGTTGCCTCTTGAACGGTTTTCCTAGACCCGGGCTACTGCCGTCAAAGTTGAGATCATTGATGGGGAAATCCCCGACATCAACAACATTAGCGTGACCTGTACCATCTCCTGGTATGGCACCGTTATTGAAAAGAGCCGCCATGCTTGGAAGACCGTCGTGACCACCTTGAATGCTGCGGTTGTAGACCGTCGCAAGAAAGGTAAGGATCGCATTGATCGAGTTCTCATGTCGGTTGTGCTGATCTTGGAATGTGGCAGCTTGGCCGTACAGCTGTTCATGCTCGCGCTTGATTTGCTGCATCATGCGACCGATCTGAGCTTGCTGATGCCGAATCGCAGCCAGTTCGCGCTGGACGTTTTTAAATTGGTCTTGACTGAGAGCAGTCTGAGAGTTTTCGAGGTTTCCGAGAGTGAGTTGACCGGGTGGTGCGCGAACACGAGTATCCGGAATATTTGTGCTTTCTTCGCCATAGTCTTCCATCTCTTCTTCATTCGGCTCGCTTTCTGTCTTCTTGCGTTTCGATGCCGGGCCACTCACATTCTTAGGTTTCTGGATCAACCATAACAAGTCGGGATGACCCCGGCGAAAGTATGGATTCGAATATTCGCTGGGACTCTTATTCTTTCTCTCACTTGCTCTCATCGAGTTGTCGGAAAGGCCGACTTTCTTGTGAAAGCCGTACATGTTGAGTTGACGGACAAAGGAGGCATAGTTGTTGTGTTTGAACAGCTCCGGGATTAGAGTTTTGGCGAATTCATCTTCGTCGAGGACGATGAAAGAGTTGCCATCATCAGACCAACGGATGAGTTCGGTGTTTCTGCCGTCTTCAAGAAAACTGCCAAAAGTTAGCGCAATGTTCTATCGTCGCCCATACTGGAATCTCACCTGTTGAGTTTCTGAACAAACGGTGGAATTTGTTTTCTCTTCGCTTGAGCGTCTCTCTTCGCGATCTGTGCTCTCGCCTCTAGAACCGCTATGTCGTCTCCCCATTCAGCATCCGGACCATGGCCTCCATTTGTGTTATCCATCCAAGCATTCCCATCTTGATCCAATCGAGGTCGAGTAGGCGCGGTGAGTTGGGTCAGGGGTCTTCGGGTAAGTTGGTTTGAGGGTTGCGGCTGCGGATGGTTCTGAGGATAAGTGTTTGTGTTCATGGTATAATTGATGTCATTGTAAGGCACAGCTGGTTGACCACTTTGACCCCACTGGAAGAACTCGTCGTTCGAGAGATTTGTTTCATGACCGTCATTGTATGATACGGGGTTCTGCATCTGAGGCGGATAAGGGACCGGGTCTGCGCCTGGCGCAGGGCGCTTCCTGGAGTAGCCCTGGGACCCCATAGCCGTGCCTCTGTTGATGTTTGAACTGACTCTTTTCGAGAAGGTTGTGAAGAAAGGTCTGAGAGATATATGTTTTCCAAGACGGCGTCTTTTTGTGCACCTCTTCGCCAAAGGTTGCCAAGGAGAAGAGAGCGTCCAACGAAGCGATGGACGACGACTAAGCGACGATTGAAGTTAGGGTGTTGGCAGATATGAATAGATCGTTGGAACCGGGCGCGCAAGAGAGGGAGGTTATCTGAAAGATTTCTGTCGGCTTCGCGATCGGGACTGGACGGTGAATGAGGCTTTCTCCAGAAGGAATTTCACAGCACATGCATCACTGGAAGAAGGATCCGCCACTATACAAAAGAGGTGAGCAGCCTGTACACAAGAGTGTGATATAGACAAAGGTAGTGATAGTCGGAGCAAAACTGTGCATCTCAGGCTGGTGTTGTTGTACTAACGGTTCCTGCCTATGACATCGCTCCCAGTCATTGCCAATCATTCGATAAAATCCCGCTGCACTGAGTCCCGGAAATCCCAACCCTGCTCACTCCTGCTCCACCTGCAGAATCAGCACCACACTCGGCCTTTACCGAGAACGGTGGGCGGATCAGTCACCCGGATCACCATGGCTATTGCCAAAACAGCGGAAAGCTGTGTCGAGCCGAGGAAAGGGCACGGGATGTTCTCTACTTATGGCAGGAATGCTGGGAGATGTGATAGGGTACGATTGAGGACTCTGTTGCAATGATTACTGAATGCAGAGATTGACCTCTTTCTTCACGCCCTGGTGGCTGAATATGCCACTTCTCACCATCCTTAAGGTCTTGGTTGACCGATAAGAGCCCGGAAGCCCGCAACAGCATTTTCCCACTGCTGAGGATAGGACTCTGCAAACCTCGTGACCTTCTGTACCGCATCCCAGTCTTCCTGCATGTGCTTCGAGCTCTTGGTGCCATTCAATATGGTGATGTTACCCAGTCCAAGCACTAAACAATACAAAACTGACTGAGGTCCGACGCCGATCTGGTTTGCAAGCGCCCCAACCTCAACCGACCACACTAGACTGGGATTTGCACTGAGTGTCCAGAAGCTCTCATAAACAATATTCTTCTCTTGACAGAATTTGCGCACTCCAATATCAAACTTGGTGGCTGCATAGAATCGATTCTGCACCACACTTGGTTTGATCGTGGAACGCTCATAGAGGTCCATCAGGGTGAACAAGTTGCAGTTCGAAATTCCCAGGTTCCGAATCTCATTGGGCACATACTGCTCAAGAGTGCGCCAAACTTCCAACGTCTCGTCGACCGTTCGCATGGGCGAGTGTAGGATGAGGATGTCAATGTATGGCTCTACTGAATCATTCTCCTTGACAACATCTGCAAAGTTGAAGTTATGCAAAGAGCTCATGACAGAAGCATTGACTTGGTCTGTGACAGGGCTGGTCTTGTCATATGGCATGTTGTCTGGATCTTGACCTTGGACACTGGTGAATTTGGTTTGTAAGTAGAGGTCTGATCGCTTGACCTTTCCATCCTTGATTGCCCGGGAGACTCCAGCAGCAACGAGATCTTCTCTGTAATGTTTTGGCTGGGCCGCCGTGTCTATGGCGGTGAAGCCATTGCAAAGAGCTTGGTAGACAAGATCACTTGTAGCATCTTTTTTCCATGCAGTTCCGTAAATAAAGGCTGGAATTAATTGTTTGCTGGAGATGTGAGGAGCATGCAAGATCAACTTCTCGAATATGGCAGAAGTCGTCATTCTCTCTTTCTGTGCGGCAGCCGAAGGGCCGCTCAAAGGATGCACCGACCCGGGGAGAGCAGGGGAGAGCAAGGTCGATCGATCTTGTGCACGACTGGATCTGTGTGACCTGGTCGCAGATGATTCGGTCGAAAGACCTACGAATATGAGCAGGCACAATTGCGGTTGTTGCCGGGCTCGAGAATTGGCATGAAAGAAGACTTTTGCGAGCCGTCATGAGATCACGAATTGATGTTGGCCGAATGAGGCAGCCGTGGCAGCTTACATCCCGCACATTCGCGTCTTCCATTGGCAGCTGGAGCCCCGAGTTATGGCTCACCAGGCTGGCCCTGTGGGTGCCTGGTCCAACTTGATATGCCTTCGAGTACTCCGTAAGGGACTCCAGGATGGCTCGGGGGGTAACTGCAAGCTAGCATCATCTAGTAATACCCATCATACGTGGCTCTGGCCGACTGCAGTTTTGCCTCGAAAATCCCCCGACAACATGCGTTGTCCCTTCTTCGCTGCCAGTCAATGGTCATACTCCTAGATGCTCTGCAGATTAGCCTGCAGTCCACCCTCGTACCTATATGGCGTGCAGCGGCACTGTAACACGTCAAATGCCCTCTCACCCATAACGCCACGAGGAAGACTAGCCTAGGAATACCCTCGAATTCCCCGGGGTCAAGTGAGGCCCGTTGACCTGGATTCTTGCACCATTATTGCAGGCTCCATAGACCTGTAATTCACACGCCGGAACGTCTCCGCAGCCTAACAGCAGGTCGCGTTTCCGGGCGCTCGGGTAAGGTCTTCAGCTAAGCTCGTACAATCTAAGGTACAAAATTTGTAGAAGAGCCCTCCTCCCCTCCGTGACCCTCCTCAAGTTGTGCTCGCCGTGAACTGTTCATGCATAAGAAGCAATTAATGCAATCGCAGCTGTCATTGACATTTCCCCCTTTACCACATCAATGTGTTCCATCGCCGCCATGTCTCTAAGCCCCGCCTGACCAGAGGTGAGGCGAGCTAAGCGGGCCTTGGGAAAATACAAAGTAGCTGGTTCGCAGGAGTTCGTGATTCAAAAAGCAGATCGGTCCACCCGGCTGAGCATCCAGGCATTGATTTACAGGGCCAACGGTCGCCTAGCAAGGGAGGCCAGACGATGCTTGGGATTTTAGCGCTCTAGAACGACTCCTAGGTATGTCGCTTCAATGCGAGTGACGGTGATGAGAATGCTAGCAGCTTCTGGTAAATAAAGGGGCAATGCTGACGAGGGGGTGGACACGAGGCTCCGACGAAACGGCTTTTCGCAGAAACGCGTGTCTGGAGTCGTCAGAACATCTTAACATTATGGAGGAGACACATATGAAACCCGGCCACCAGATCTTCACACCTAGCACTTGGTAGCTTGTGTTAGTGGTAGCCGCCGTCATCTAGAGCCGTTTGCATTGTGGACGGCTGGCCCAGAATTTCGGGGGAGAAAGCGGCGTTCTTCGACAGGGGAAAGGGAGGCAGTAAAAGTGATGGCGGAGTTTGATTGCGTTTGCGCTCGGCTCTTCAAAGGAGGGTGGACTCTGATGATGGTGCGATGGGGAAGATTGATAGCTTTTCTGCTAGAGAAGGTCGACCAGAGGTCTCTCAATTTCAGAGTTTAATGTGTCGTGGTCGAGTGCCCTCTTCCAAGTGTCCTTTGTGAATTTCGGAGTAGTTGGGTACACCCGTTCATAGACCGCGTTTGTTTGCAGCGAGAGCATACTCGGTTCGTGTCAAGCATGGACATGTCGTTGATAGGTGGCGGGCACAGTCACCAGGCAGATGAGAGGCACCTAAGAGGAGAGGAAGCAAGCAGGGATTGGTAGAAGACTCTAATTGGGTAGGAGGACGAGGGTGATGAGGGTCTTGTCGCTATCCGGCTGTCAACTTTGGCTCTGCTGCAGTTTAATCTTTCTCTCCATGCAGCCTGGAGAGTGTGTGGCCCAAGTGTGCCTGCTAGCCCTGCTAGTCAGTAGTTTTCTTCCTCCAAACTCGCTTCTCCTAATTTCTTTGTGCCCATCCAAAACACATCCATTCAACACTCGTCTTTCGAATTCATCTCTCTCTTTCTATCTCGATACCCCAGCTGTTGCATGCCTTGTTCGCTTGCAACAACGAACGTCCCTTCCATCTACGTCGTCTTATCGACCCGTCTATCCTTACCATGTTCCGCTGAACAACCACAATCGCATCTGTCCAAATTTCTCACTCTTGTCCTGCGTTTTTCGACTCGACTCGACTCATTGATCTTTCCAGATCACTTGACTACCAGCGCCTCTGCTTCCCCAATTCCATACGAACACGATTAGATCGTCGAACTTCGTCCAGATCCAGCTTTTACGACCCGGTTTCCCTGCTAAGTCCTTTTTGCGACGACTTACCTATTAATCTCCACGAAACCGTTACGCCTCTCAACCTCGAACCTTTCGATCACCTCGAAAATCCTTGTTTCTAGAGCTCGATCGGCAAGCTGCTTTGGTGCCTAGTTTTTGTGAGCTCCAAAATAGCCTTTGGCAGGCTCGCAAGACAAACCAGGAATTATCGCTGTGGTTTTGGGTTGAAACGCAAAATTTTCTCACGAGTTCACGCATCAAGATGGCAACGTTTTCGAATACCTCCGAGGCATTTTACGATGATCTGTCAAGCACATCTCCAAGAGCGTTTCGCAATCCACAGCTGAACCGACAGATGGGACGGAACGATGGCTATGGAGGCATGAATCCACCCATGTTCGGGAACGAGGGTCCCGTGCCATCGATGCGCTTTGAGAATATGAGAGACAATTTCGGCGCACCCATGCAAAACCCAGGTGCTGGAAACGTGCACTTCCCCTATGATGCAGGGGCAGCGCAGACATGGAACTCGAACGGTCCTTCGTTGCAAAACTTTGGCAATGGAATGGCTACTCTGCCACCAAACCAAAACTATGGACCCTCGCGAAGTGTCAAGCCCAGCCGAGGTCGTGCAGCGATTTCAAACGTAAGTAGTCGATCGCTTCAAAATCAACGGAGGAAGACTGACTTGCTGTCACAGTTGTGGTTTGACCAACCTACTCAGCTCCAACAGCCCCAACAACATTCTTTTGTTGGTCCGCGAGCTGGACCTCAAGGCCGTAACGACCCTAATGATGACGATGACGAATTGATACCGACAGCCATTGTAATCAAGAACATCCCCTTTGCCGTCAAGAAAGAGCAGCTTGTTCAATTAATGGTCGATATGAACTTGCCACTTCCATACGCATTCAACTACCACTTCGACAACGGTGTATTCCGCGGTCTTGCTTTTGCCAACTTCACCTCTCCTCAAGAGACTGAACAGGTCATCCAAGCCCTCAACCACATGGATCTCAGTGGGCGCAAGCTGAGGGTTGAGTACAAGAAGATGCTTCCTCTGGCTGAGCGAGAACGCATCGAGAGAGAGAAGCGCGAGCGTCGTGGTCAATTGGAAGAACAACATCGACCAGTGCCACAAACACAGCTCCACAATCAAATCTCAATGTCATCAATGCCCAGAAATACGCCGTCTCCAATGTCTCACCGGGGAGGCAAACCCGGTCAGTTTCCCTTGTCACAAGCAACAGGAGTCGCCCTAACGCATGTCACAGACATTGACATGAACGACCCTAAGACTCTGGAATTCTATACCGACATGACCCTTTTCAAAAGAGATGTCAGCCGTGAAGTCCTTATCTTTCCACCTACCTTGGAACCCCATCACCGCCGCATTGTCCATACTCTTGCCCACCATATGGGTCTCATGCATACCTCTCGTGGTAGCGGCGAGCAGCGACAGGTCCACATCCATCGGGCTGCGCCAGGAACCAACGTCAGCCCGCCTCTACCAGGACATTTCGGCGGGCCTGAAGGACTCCGTCAGACTCTTGGACGTTCTTCTACCGCCGACTTCGCCGAAGGCAGACAATACGAAGGCCCAGTCTTCAATACTCTACGCGGTCAGTCCTCCGTCGGGCTCTTGGATGTCGATTCGAACGCCTACAACAGGGTTGCCGACAACAACCTCCGAAATGCGAAGTCCTTTGCAGATTTGCGATCCTGGAGCCCTTCCCCTGTTCCTTCGTCCGCAAGCTTCCCAGCCGCTTTGCAGACCAACGGGGCACGCCTACAAGCTCAAAATGTGAATGATAACGGAGGTTCCAACACACCTGTCTTGCCAGCCAGTGCCTCCAACCCCGGGCCCAATCGAGACGAACCTCCTTTCCTGATCTCTGCGTTCAACAACATGTCGGTCAGCAATGGTGGAAACCAAACAAGCCCTCGACGTCAACGAAGCTTCTTTGGTAATGGCCCGGAATGGAACGACAACCAGAATTATCAAGCCACCGCCCCTATTGGGAGCAAGCGAACAGTCAGTATTGGTCCAGAGGCCACGTCCCAGACAGCCAATCCAATGCGCCAATCACGAGGACCAGGTGCCAACAACACCATTGGATTTCGCCGCCAGAATGGACGTGGCAGTGACGAATTGAGAGCGGCCGCATCAGCGATCGCCGAATGAATGAGACATACCCCCCATATACCCCCTATGATGATGCTCTTTACCGAGCGAACGAACGAGTCAATGATCCACGAATGACACGACCATCCTCCGACCTGGAAACAAAAAAGTTAGACGCATAGGGCAGCCGCACGACTGCATGATTGGACTACAGAAAAAGATTGTTGTAACGACTCGACAAGGTTCATGGTGCCGTACTACAGCATTTTTATTTCACGAAAAAACGCCGAGAAGAATGATGGATCTGATTTGTAAACTTTTTGACTTGCGCGTCTTCTGAGACGGCAGTGTGTATGCATGTTATGGGCGTTGATAGTGGGGTTCTCTCAAAGCCAGAGATGATATGCCTTGGTTGCTTGCTACTCGCGGTGTATTTGGTTTGATACGAAGGAGCTAGTCTCCTCGATCCTGCTTATTTTGTGTCTGGGTATTGGGGTTGATGTATGAGATACACTCGTTTTAATTAGTTTGGCAGTGATCCCTCAGGATCCTGCACGTAATATCGAATTGTTGCACTGAACGTATTGCTTATGCATATCCCATTGGGTGTAAATGGTGTCTGAACAGTAAACAGCCACCGAGGCCACCTAGCTCGCAGCATCCAGGCAAGGCCACCTCGCCATATGGTGTGATTATGTAAGGACGACGCCAAGGCTTGGAATATCTGGCTTTGGGCTGCTTCAACTCAGCTTGACCCCTATCCTTCCTCTCCCAAAGAGTCTGAGAAGCCATCGATGCCAAAGCAACTATGACACTCTACGCTGGTGGTGACCGACATGCCGTTGTGTCAAGATAGAGGTCTGTATCCTGTATCACCTTGGTAATGCACAGACACACAGTGCCATCACCGTCTGGGGTGGCCCTGTTCTGTTCTCATGTCAACAGTGAACCTTCACCACACACCATTGTCCTTCCGCAGAGAGGTAAGCACAGTGGCACTTCGCTAAACAGTTACAGATAACCTCGTCTACTGCACCTGGCACAGTGCCAGCCGTCCTCAGCCTGGGATCCAACACTGTTGATGTTGGCCAGATGCCAAGCGAGCCGTAACCTATCACATGACCGACTCAGACTAGCGTGTTATTTGACTGCGTCGCTATTCATCAATCATTTCCCTGCCACCCACCTTTTGTTCCTCACGAACCATTCTTTATCAACACCACCCGACGCGTCCCCAATAATCCATCCGTTCCATCACAACACAACTTTGGTCGTGTCTTCTGACAACCTTCAACACTTACTCATTCCAATTCTCTACAATGGCAGGAGGCAAGGGCAAGAGCGTTGGCGGAAAAGCCACCGGCGCAAAGGATTCCAGCACCAAGAGTCAGAAGTCGCATAGTGCAAAGGCTGGCTTGCAGGTGAGCATACCCTGCTTTTAACACTGTCCATCATACCTTTTGTGCGCGCGCATTATAGAGACGTGGTCGCAGATGATATCGCACCGGCAATGGGGTGAAGCCATTGACTTCAGTCGACCGCGATTGAGGTCCAGGCAGCAACGGGCCCTGCTGGTCTGCATTGTTGTGAGATTAATTGCGAATCATGTCGCGCGATCGTTTTGGGTACGAAAAATTGGACTAACGCGTCATCTACCAGTTCCCATGTGGTCGAGTCAAGCGCTTCCTCAAGAACAACACACAAAACAAGATGCGAGTTGGTGCTAAAGGTAAGAACTGCGCGCATTTCCTGACGCTGGTGGCAAACACTAACACTAACCGCAGCTGCCGTCTATGTCACCGCCGTCCTAGAGTACCTTACTGCCGAAGTCCTCGAACTCGCAGGAAACGCCGCCAAGGATCTCAAGGTCAAGCGTATCACTCCTCGGCATCTTCAACTCGCCATCCGTGGTGATGAAGAGTTGGACACCCTCATCCGTGCCACCATCGCCTTTGGCGGTGTTCTCCCGCACATCAACAGAGCCCTACTCTTGAAGGTCGAACAAAAGAAGAAGAGCAAGGCTGAGTGAAGTGGGCTGGAATAGACATCAATCGAGTCGAATCTTCGGCGTCTACTGGGCATTCTCTGGTCAGGCGGAACTTGTGGCGTTGCAGGCTTTGGGGTTATTGAGACGAGTGTATGATGACGGTGCTTTGCAAACAATAAAGAAGAACGGTATCCCAGGAGGTCATCATTGCATGTGTGTTTTTATTGCCCTTTTTTCCGGTTTTTGAGAGACCATCCGGCTTTTGCTTGAACTGAGGTTGGATCACACAGACAGATAACCCTCTCTTCGTTAGTTTTCCCTATGAACCTGTTCTGATTCCATCCTAGGGATTTTTTTGCTTATCGCTTTGTTGTTCTAGGCAGCAGTGGCCTCACTTTTCTGTTGTTGCCTACTGAGCGGCATTTCCCCTCGGATGCTCGCATGAACTCGTATTACCATCATTTTGTCGACGGGCCCGATGGCTTATCCCCTTGTCCTAGGTCACCAAGCGCCAGCCATTTCGACTCAACACATTGGGGCATATAAAGTCTGCCTTCTGAGGTGACTGCAGTGCTCCGCGTTACAAAGTTTGTGCAGGCACCTGATGTACTCCCTGGAATGTGGGTGTCATTGGAGCCCTCATTCCTGTCGTTCAGCCTCAGAGCGTTGACTGGACTCTGGTCATGTTGGACTGGTGCTACATGTCCAAAATGTTCCAGTGGCACTTTTCTCGGGATCCGGACGAGAGTGCCGGTCTCTGCAGACGATGTTTCCTCCTCACCGCTGGTTGTGCGAGGCGCCTCGAGTTGCAGTGGAAGTTAGAATGAGCCTCGCGGGGAGCAAGGAGGAGTGGCCTGTCGCCTTGGTGTGACGGTTCGGGGGTATTGTGTCCTCCCGGAAATTCAGACCACTGTGGTAGGGATTGAGACGAGGCGAGTCGAGTTGCACGGCGGCGCGTGCGCGTGAAAAAAGGTGCCGGAGATCGTCCGTACAACGAACTACCAGAGGTTCAGGTGAAAGGCGTTCATGGTCTCTCTGGTGCTCGTCGCCTGGTATTCCGGATCTTCTCACCAGTCAAAGCCGAGTTGGTGGCTACCAGCCGTGTTTTGGCCTTCTTTACAGCAGGCGTTTCTAAATGAGGCCCAAGAGTCAGACAGCTAACAGAACCAAAACCAGTCTTCGTGGGCCCTGGCCCTTGAGGGCGCGTGCCGCACGATAGAGTAAGGCAAGTATGTCGCATGGCGTGCATGGCTTGGCTAGTATATACCCGCAAGTAAGTAGCAGTATCATCTTCAACCACCATGCTTACTATTTCAGGGCGTCGGTGATGTGTGTACGACCAAGGGCTGCCGGGATTGCAGGGGCAGCAGGCAGGCCCATATATTGCTGTTGACAGATCAGGGCTTGAACTTGCCCTGTCAGGGTAAGTCGGTGAGTCGGCACAGAAAAGTGAAAAGTACTGGGTCAGTGTCGGGGCGCTCGACGGCTGCGAAGTTTCGTGTCACAGTCGATGTG
Organism: Vermiconidia calcicola; assembly: GCA_035928285.1. Classification (NCBI taxonomy): domain Eukaryota; kingdom Fungi; phylum Ascomycota; class Dothideomycetes; order Mycosphaerellales; family Extremaceae; genus Vermiconidia; species Vermiconidia calcicola. The sequence goes on from JAXLQG010000011.1 coordinate 13,139, forward strand.
CTCTGGCGCGCTGGGGGGGCGTCCCTCCGTCAATGCTGCCAGAGCCTCAGTGCAGCTGCCCACTTGCAGGTCGAGTGTCTGGACCGTACTGCCAGGTCGAATGGAATGCCGTTGATGATATAAATGTGACAAGCTGTCCCCAGGGAGTACGTATTGCGCTTGTTTACGACTCCGACCATCTATCCGTTCGTACCGTTACCTTTGTCCAGCACCGCAGAGCACAGCACAGCATCTGAAGTCGCTGGAGAGTGTACCAACCGTACTCATCCCACGTTGCCCCAAGTGGGACTTGGGGGAGTCAGTCACTCAGTCTGTGATGCGTCCAGCACAGAATCATTGATCCTCCATCAACCCCCCTATTGAAGAACGTTTTTGGGAATCACAAAGAGCACGTCCGAGGCAAAGCACAAACCCACATCGTCGTCACCGTGGAAGGGGGGCTTACCAGCAAGACAGAACGACAACGCACAGCTTCACAAGTCGAGACTGAAAAAGAAATGTCGTCCAGCGACCAACACAGAGCCTGGATCGACCCCTCCGGCCACATCCACTGGTACACCACGACTGGCCAGGGCGACAGCCGCCCCCACAACCGCCACAGCCACAGCGGTCGCAGGACTCGTGACGACAAGTACGAGTATGTGCGCGTGTACCCGGCCCGGAGACACTCGTACCCAAACTCCAAGGGCCATACGGTGCGTTTCTTGGGGAGCCCGAGAGGTGGTGGTGGCGGTGGTGGTGGTGGTGGTGGTGCTGCTGCTGCTGGGAGTTTGTCTTCATCATCATATGGAAACCATCATCGTGGTGATCGGAATCGCGATCACGATCGTGATCGTGAACGAAGTAGGAATCGAAGGTCAGCTACAACCACCACCACCCCATGTCATCTGTTTCGTTCTTTGTCTCCTGCACCTCTTGCCCTTTCGCTAGGTGCTATGGCTTTTGTTGCCGGTATGTGTGGTAGGGCGAACGGCAAGGGCAAAGCCAAGGGTAATAGTAAGGGTACGGGCAGGTCCGACAGGTGTGTGTAGACCTGCTGTGTTTCACTCGCTTCGCTCTTCTTCCAAGAAACGCGAACGTCATCTGCGAAACGAGCGAAGTGTCCTGTATGTGCTGACTTGTTTTCCAGAGCGAGCAGGGACTATGAGCAGCAGCGCAGGCAGGACATGCATCATCATCGAGATGCGGATCGAAATCAGAATATGCGTCGAAACACAAACACAAACACAAACCGAAATCGGAATCGAACGCCGCGCGTAAACGTGCACTGCCTGGAGGACGGCTACGTGTACTTCGATATCGGTGACAGGGGGGTGCAGAGGAGGGTGAAAGCCTGTGAGCATGGAAAAATGCCTGCGCTCTGTGAGAAGTGTGAGCGGCGGAAGCACGGGTTGAAGTACGAGACTAAAGATAGGGGAAGAGGGAGGAACCGCAGCGGCAATCGGAGTCGGAGTCGTAGCCGGAGCCGGAGCCGACCTGCACGAGACAACAACACGCAAATAAGAAGAGCGACTTCGACATCATCATCATGCTCGACGTGTGATGGGACGAGCAGCGGCGCGAGATCGAAAGCTCCAGCTCAGGAACGGGTGCGTGAGATGCACCGAAGAGGAAGAGAAGCGGCAGCGGCAGCGGACTTTTCGGAGAACACGCAGATTCGTATATGCGAGACATCAGATGGTGAGGTCAGTTACGTCAGGTACATCCATGAAGATGAGGTCGATGACCCTGATGAGCGAGGGTACTACGACGATTGGTATGAACATCCGTACTACGACGCCGGATATGATGATTATGGGTATGGGTATGGGTATGGCTACGACGACTTCTATGATTATGATTATGGCTATGACTATGGTTATGAAAACCCAATCGAGAGAGTGGTGGGAAGAAGGGGTAGGGACGGAGGAAGGGAATGGGAAAAGGAGAAGGAACGGGAGAAGGAACGGGAGAGGCAACAGGCAGAGCAAGAAGAGGCAGAAGTGCTCGAATACAGGAGAAAGATGAAGCAATTGGCAAGGGATCAGAGACAGGCGGCGGCGAATAGGGAGTGGTTGATCAGGAATTATGGGAGTTGAGAAATGGCTTCGTCTACTGGTACCGAGTATCCGTACTGTCAATCAAGATAAGAGTCTGGAGTGTTGCGAGAAACGATGTTCATATCACTACCTGGTAGGTACGTTGATACTCCGTAGATTGCTCGATTGATAGACAGGAGCTTGTGATGAGAATACATGAAATTGTAAAAGGTATTTGAAGGCTGCGATCAGCTAGGCCCATTCATATCATGACTCAAGAATCATTCGTCGTCCAGCGCCTTGTCGGTGTAGACAGGCCTTACGGTCTGTACGGTATCTGCTTATGAGAAGCCAGTTCATGAAGGGACCGCGGGCGGAAAAGCCTTATCCGCCGTCTCACAGAGTACCTTGGTGTTCCTCGCAGACTCCCTTTCCGACTGAGGTGGCCGAGTGGTATTGAACGAGCAACTGATATGTTCATCTCGCGCCAGGGGAAGAAGAATTCGCCTTTTACAAAAAGACTCTCCAATATCGGGAGCTGCGTTTCGCAAAGAAGCCCAGTTTCTCATGTCGCATGACCCTCTCTGACTACCTTAGGTATTCATCGCGAGTAATCCGTCCGAATTCGACGGTAAAACATCCAAAAGGCGTTTTGCCATTCTGTAGCCTTGGAAACGAACGAAGCCAGGCTCGAGGCAAGTCGAATTAGCCCGCCTCTCTGGAGAGAAACTGTGTATGCACATTCGCGCTCTTTTAGACATTCATAATTGTCGTTATGCATGACAAACTTCTTGCCTCTTCCCCTCAAATGGTCTTCCTCAATTTCTTTCGACTCTTGTAGTCACCGTCTTCTCTGCGTCTTTTCTGCCCATAACCGCCTTGATTTCCGGCAAAAGATTGATATGGACTGTTTCCACCCCCGGCAAGATTCGCTCTGGGTGGTCCTGTTGACATCATATTTCGATGCTTCGCCTCAATGGCCTTCCGCACCTGGCGCATCTCTTCGTCCGAATCAGCGCCTTTCGAATGGTTCTTCTTCCGTTTTCCTGACGGCGTTCTTTGATGGGACAGATCGTGTCCATCTGATTCTGACTGGTCTGACGGAGAATCTATGCTCTCGTCGTTTGCTGCATTGTTTGGCTTAGGCCTGGACTTGCGCTTCTGCTTGAACGAGCCGTATGTCTGGCGTCCAGAAGGTTGATTGTTCCAGATGTCTTCCTCCTCGGGATCGGTCCCCTCACCAGAGTCTTCGGCGAGCCCATTGAAACGTGATCCTTTGGAGCTTTTGCCATTGGCTTGCGATCGTGCTCTGGTCTTTGAGGAGTTTTCAATTGTTGTTTCCAGATTGAGTACCCATTCCGTGTCTGCACCTAAACCGCGATTAAATGTGCTCGATCCACCTCTTGATAGGCCAAAGGTTGTGCTCGGAGAATGCGCCTCAACGGGCGTGTAAGGCGTTCCCGGCGTTGATGTGGATGGAGGCGATGCTTGGCTCTCAACTCTTCGGCGCTTCGCAAGGTGTTCGGTCGTTGGTGTAGCAGATGTCGATGCTGCTGGTGTAGAGGTGGTTGAGGAGGCTGCTGCTCGTTGCATGAACTATGTAGATCGAGATTGAATTTTAGTGTCCGTTTCCTGCGACTGCGACATGACCATCGCGGGCTTCTTGTCGAGACTTACTTTCATGTTCAGAAGGCGAGAAGACATTGACTTCGCAGCCTCTTGCGGCTGCGCGCTTGGAGTGCTGGAACCTGCCATGTTGATGTGTCGATTGCACTTTCTACGGAAGAATGAAGGGGGGAAATGCAGTTGCTAGATAACTTGTGGTTATTCTTGGAGATGAAGACGACTTCTGTCAAGCCATAGTATTGCCTGGCCAGGAGGTATGCCGGGTGTCCCGCAACAACATCAATGGCAGCTACCACGACTCAATGTGTCAGTGTTCCCCGGACTTAGAACCGATGTTGAAAGAATAAACGCTATGCAAGGCTGATAAACGACGGAATTGGGAAAGATGTTGATGCGCGGAGAATGGTCAAGGCTCCGGTAAAAATTTCCTTAGGTAAGTCACATTGAGTCAAGTCAAGGCTGAGAAGAGTGGATAATCCTTTTGCCGCGGGCAGACCACATTTAATCTCTCACTTAACAAGGCTGGAGCTCGAAATTGTCACTATCTTTTTTCTCGATCTATTTTTTTTTCGGGTCATGATGGAGACACGAGATAAGCGGCTGCTGTTATTAGCCCGCGGAAGGGAGATTTCCGCAATGGCAGAAAAGATAAAATCCAAGAGGTGACCTAGGTCCTCTGTACTTATCAACGGATGGGCATGTGAGGTAAGAGAGATAATTCTCCTGTGCCTTATCTTTGACACTCGATCATCGTCACACCGTCAAGCCACGACATCATCGCCCGCAACAGCCCATAAGAGGGATGGAAACTCCTCTATCAACCGATGAACATTACGCCATGGAGCCCGGGAAAGAGTTGTCGCTTGGGAGTCTACCTTGGCCAACAAGGTTGCGATTGCGTTTGACTTCGGATATCGACACAAGATGGGCAGACACGATACTTCTGGCGTGCTTCTTCACGACCGGCATGGTGGACTCGATTGCATTCAATACCTGGAGTTGTTTCGTTGGCATGCAGACTGGTAATTCTGTCTATTTTCCAAATCTGACATGCTCAACTAACCATTCATAATTAGGAAACACGATCTTCGCAGGCCTCGGAGTCAGTGATTTACCAGGCAACGTGCCTCAACATACATGGACGAAATCATTGATCGCCATATTGTCATTTTGTCTCGGCGCGTTCTTTTTCTCTCGGTATCATCGATATCTCGGCCCACTCAAGCGGTGGGTGATAATGTCTTCTTTTCTCATCCAAACGTCTTTGATGATCGTGACCGCGTCACTCATCTCTGGCGATGTGGTTGGCAAGACGGAGGAGACAACGACAGCTGATGGACGTGGGAACTTCCCCTGGCACGAGCTTTGTCCAATCGCTCTTCTGGCTTTTCAGAGTGCTGGGCAAATTGTTGCAAGCCGGATGCTCAAATATAACGCGTTGCCGACTGTGGTCTTGACAAGCTTGTTTTGTGATTTGATGAGTGACCCAGACCTGTTTACGGCTGGATTACTTCAAGATCCCGATCGAAACAGGAGGGCACTCGGGGCTGTTTGTTTGTTTGCTGGAGCGACTGTATCTGGTGCTCTGATCAAAACATCTGTTGGCTATTCTGGTGCCCTATGGATTGCGACGGGGGTCAAAGGTGGCATGGCATTAGCATGGTTGGTTTGGAGACCCAAAAAGCCACAAGCACAAAAATAACGCAGAAGTATATGAGGATGTTGTTGCAGTATTGTGAGAGCAAATACCCTACCGCTTCTCTCCCTGGATGGTTGCTACAACCTTTCTTGTATGCTTTGATGCCCGAAATTCCAGATACCAGATACCTTGCCACGTCCCTGTATTTAGCGATCCATCGGTGATAGGTATCGTCACACTGGCGCCAACCAAGGCGGATTTGATATGAGCCTGAATATTGTCAGTATCGGTTCTTCAGCTGTCTTGTTAGAGTATGCGTACTGGCATGTCATCCAACCCTTCTGCGGAGTGTCTGTACAGATTGCCCTTTCTGTCTTCTGGAGCAATTCTGTCTAATGCATCGCTCATATCCTCCCTAACGTCGCTGTCCCAGTTCTCGTTCAATGAAAGCGCGCATGAGGTGTGTTGAATGAACAGGTTGAGGATGCCGACTTTGTAGTCCTTAAGCTCGGGAAGAGAGGACACAACATGGTCGGTGACCAAGTAAGAGCCTCGCGATTTTTGGGGGAGTGTGAAAGTCTTCTGAAACCACGATGTAGTCATGTTGTTGAGAGAATTGTAAGGAACACAACCGGGCGGGCAATTGAGGATTGGGAGGGCTGGTGGCTTAGTAGCCGGTGTCGCCAGGCGTAGTACGTAGAGCGGAAGGCCGAGGAGGAAATGTGGAAGACCTGGGAAGAAGGCGAGAAAGAGTATGAAGACACAGGCTACAGTAAAGTACTTTGATTGTGTTATGCTGGTGGAAGGCATTTCAAAAAGTTGATGCTATTTCCGCAGTAGAGCGAGAGAATCGATAGACTCAGATACGTCATAACATCCGAGCAGCCAAGCAGCAGACGTCGTACGGAGGACAGCATTTACCATTTGCGCACTTTACATTCAATCTTCTCTACGCTACCAACGCTACCCTTATTAGTCCTTGTACCTTATAACAAGTATCTTTTCTCGTTCTTCGAGGACGACAACTGTTCTCGACGCGATGTTCACTGCTCCGCAACCACTTCAATTTCCACCAGAGCTCCTTCCTTTGCCAGAGACGTCACCTATGCAAGTGTGTTAGCGTATCATTGGGCACTCCGGACACCGCGCTTCTATTGCTGCAGAGGCCGCACACTTCCACCAGAGGATACGTACCCCGATCAGTGTGGAAACAGGATATGGCTCGTCAAAGTATCTGCACAACTGTTAGCTGCGACCCTCCCACATAGCCCATCTGGACGACTGGACGTACTTATCCCATATAGCAATCACCTTCCTAAAATCCTCCATGGGGATTATATAGATTCTTCTCGTAAGGATATTGTCAAAGGTCAATCCACAGGCCTCGAGGCAGGCTTTGATATTTAGGATGGCGCGCTCCTGTTTTCCAAGAAATCTGATGAGTGCCTGTCCTCTGAACGCCGAAGCTTCTGGGTTTGACTGCTGCCGTAGTCGTTCGAGCATACGGGGCACCTACAGTTTGCGCTTCAATTCCTCCCGACACGATTGCTCCCGTCTCAGGATCATCCCCCATCCAGCCCGCCAGGTATACCATGCCGCTTTTTGACTTGACGACATGACTGTATTTGCCGTTCGGTTTGGGAGCGTGAGGTGCCCAGACTGCTTCGCGAGTATAAGGCATAGTAGCGCCCGATGCTTTTCTGACGGGGTAAGTATGGGAAGACTATTATTCTCGACCCTGGTAGCCTTTTGTCGAGGACCTAGGGAAGCAAGGATCGGTGGACCGCCTCAATCTTTGTCTGGCTTCCTATTCCTGTGTCGGCGGAGGACGCCGTTTGCACCGGACTTGAGCGAATATCGCGTAAAGAATTGACCCTCCGTACCAACTACGGAGACTCGTATCGTTCAGTTCACGTACTCAAATCCCCGCAAAACAGCTTTCGATCGCTTGATGGCTCAAGATCCGGACGGTACGAAGAATCCAACGATGAAATCTCAGAACTTAGTCCCTCTAGAGCGTAGACAACGTCAGGACCAGTCAATGGGGCCTAGTGATATCATCGGTAAAGTATCTTGTTTTCCAGCTTATATGTCAGGAATCAGTATGTTTACATACGGTGTTAATATTCTGAAACACTGTCACGACTGGAACGTGCTGTGAGGCCTGAAGTAATCACCTCGGTCACAAGATCGGATGGTACTGCTTTGTCCTCGGCGACAGTGTAGCTGTGTAATCGGATGTTTGGCGCGGGAGTGCGGTCAAGGATTGAGTCTACTTATCAGACGTACATGGTCTTCGGATGCTGGTGAGGCCCGGCCGGATTGTGTCCTTCTTCCTTGATCAAGAGAAACCCAACTGGCGGGAGTGAAGAATGGTGATTTTTGAAGGCGTGAGCAGTGTTATGGTCATATATGCCGCGAGCATTCAGCCATCTCCTTGTTGACGCACACCTCGATGATATTGCCAGGATAGTCCATTGAAAATGCAGTGGATAACGAAATGCTGTAGGGAGCGGCTTCTGAGCATTGGCAAGGCCGTTAGTTGGCCCCTGTGGATGATGAACAGATCAAATAGAACATGGTCAAAACAAAAAGTCATGACCAGATGCACATCCGTTTGCATTTGATTTATGAATTGACTCCGCCAATGTGTACAATTCTCTTCACATTCTGATCATCTCTGTTCGAATGCTGTGTCGCCTACAGATTGGGCCAGTTGCTCCCCCCTCATGTGCGGATATTGACCCTGGATCTCGCCTTTTTGGGTGGGTGATGCCGGCATTTCAATCTGCATCGGGTCGCCAGTTGGTGCCAACGGGTAAGCTGTGTGTGGTTGTGATTCAAGGTATTTCTTGTGTTCCGTCTTGGCCTGTACTTCATGAGTATTTTTTTTCGGAACACATCTTGCAGAGGGCAATCTCACATATGGCAGGCCACAATACGTGCACCAACAGACCAACGGCTTGTCTACGTTGATGTAGATCCTTGGGTGTCCCAACGGACCACCGCCGCCGTCACAAGCGACTCGTTTATCGTTCACCCATCGCACAGGTTGTTTGTGGATAAGTTCGATCGCGGCCAACGGGGCGGGCTAGAACAATTTATCAGCACAAATATTCCGTGAACGGTCTAATTTTGTGTACCTGAGCCTCTATAATTGTCTGCTCGAACCTCGGTCCTGTCATCGCGAGTTCTCGGGGCATTTGATTTCGTGACCAGGGCTTTGCTCTGTTCGGTGCTTGTAGGGTTCTCATTTTCTCGGCTTCGGGAGCTATCTCTTGCAAGGGAGCATCTCTGTTGCCCATCGCGTCGGTGGGAGTCTCGTGGGTCTTAGATACATTGGGCGTAAGGGTTCGCGGTTTGGGGTCGTTGGCTTGTTGGAAGTTCTCTCCAGCGCCGGGCCCCTGGCGTAGGGAGCGGAGTGAGGTCGATAATGGTCGTGAAGATGTGCGCGCGAGGAACTCTGGGAGTCGCCTCCGCATGGAAGGGACTAGGGAGGCCATGCTGAGCGACGTATTGGGCGACAGTGAGATAGCAGGTGTCGTGGTTGAAGCAAATGGAGGTGATCGAGCTCAGGCAGGCAGCCAATCGGAGGAGCTGCAAGTCAAAGGCTTGGCAGTGACTGTACGGTGGATGTTTTGACACCGTCGCGCAACAACTATGGCCCAAGGGCCATAGTGACCTTTCGCTCGTCTTGTATCTGAGAAACTTGCGGTCCAGTAATCCCTGGTCGTCAGCAATGTCCAGCATTGACTTTGAAAGTGATGGAGTTTCAGCTCGCAGCCAACATGAAAGCCTCGTCTGTGGCCTTTGCCTGCGCCTCAGACCCCCCTTATCTTTCTCGGCCCCTTGGCGTCATATTGCTATCATTATGTCTCAACACCATGAGGTCGTTTGCTCAAAGACGCTCGCGTACGCACCTCCTCCGCTCGGGTAAGATTACGACGTTGCAACGGTAGGTGGGCGAAGGGCCCTGACAGTCCCGAAACGAGCCTTTGCATGACCTTGCAGCTCTTGCTCTGCACTGGGTGAAGATGATATGTCCGTTTCGGAACCGCATGACTGGGATCCGCGCAAGATCAAGCAGGTTTGTGACGACAAACATGCCAATGCTGCGGATGAAGAATAAGATTATCGATGTTATCGCGCTTTGGGGTCAGCACGATTGGAGTGCCCCTATGCGAGACCGTTGGGTGGAGAGGCAGATCACTCAGGCTTTAATGTGTAATGTGCCATATCCTTCAACATAACAAATCTGGCGACTAACCAGCTGCAGTCAGATATATACTACTTAATGAGGAAAACAAAACCTTGTCGAATCGTGAGCTCTTCACATACTCTACAGCGACAACTCATACAGCAGATTATGCAGCATGTCTTCTGCAGAGACAATTCTCGTGGACGCTAGGCGGCGGAGCATTCGGAATACACTGGCCATATCTCATTCGAAAGGAGGGATCTAGCAACAGGGGTGTTGCAGACGACTTGTCACAAAAGACCCTTTACAAGCCTACAGACGTGCCCTCGGTCAAGGATGGAATGGTGACGACATCCATGCTTCAGGGACTGTCCGCTGGAGGTGACGCAAACGCTTTGCGGACACTGCGGCGGATGTTTCAAGGCATCGTCCTCGCTTCGGTACCATCTCTGGGATGATCGGTCCACGAGGCATGAGCCAAGATGACTTTTTATGCGTCCTCTACAGCGCGGACCTCCCCTTCATCATTATCCGGACGGATATGGGATACAAGCCAAAGGCGAATGTTATGTACGAGGATTCATGCGGGGAGAGAGCATTCAAATGCTTGCTGACCCTAGGATTGAGCTCCAAGAGACCTGGATTGAGTTGATATGAACAGCAAACCAACCACGCTATAACAAGATCATATCCTCCACCGGCTCTTGCTCTCGACTTCTTTGACTCCGGTTTCTTCGCATGGATACTCCCAACTGTCTGAAGACGGCCTACGGTCCAAATATGACATAGCGCATCATGCCCAAAGCGTTTCCAAGCAATGTGAATACAGTCCGAGGTGTGGGATTTTCGAGAATGATATCCGGGAACCTCTCTTCGACAAAGACAGCATGCAGCACCTCTTTTGTCAAGATTCCGCCTGTCTGAGCTGTATTCATGACACCGACGGACTGGAGTACCCGCACAAACCATAAATTCAAGGGCAGTTTGGGCGCTCCAGCGGCGCGAGACTCTTTGTCCCGGCGAATGAATGTCTTGGCCAAGGATCTCAAGGTAACAGGGTGGCCTTCCGCATCATCAATCATCGCCTGTAGCATGTCCTCTTGCAGAGTGTAGTTGTCACCCTGATGAAAGTCAAGACGAGTGAAAGAGGAGTCATCTGCAGATTGTCAGGACAGTGTTCCTCTGCCGAGAGAGTCAAAGGAAGAGACCGTGCTCCACTGAAACAGTCTTTCCGAATCCCGGTGGGCATACATACGTTCAATGACATTGTGGCGGCGAGTGTCGACCAAATCGAATGTGCCATCTTTGCTGCATAAAGGCGGCAGACTCGAAACGAGAGATGCAGCAGCAAGCCAGTCCATGTGCAGAGCCGTCATCTGCAAAATGTTAGAAGCAAGACAAAGGCTCATGCAATACGGATATAATATCTCGAGAACGGGCAAACTTACGAGAGCATGCTGCACTTGTGGCAGGGATATATGCTTTCCGTCGCGTGGTCTACCGGCAGGTCAGTATGGTCTTTCTGGTCGACGCAAGACCTTGAAGGTCGTTACAAATAACCTTGGTTGGCAAGGGCGTTCAGGCCCGGACAGGGTCCCCGACTCTCGATGTTGCCTTTGATGTACGTGTGGTCGTCATTGATACTGGCTGGTGCTTGCGACTTACTTCCATAGCCTCCAGTGAAGAGCGTTTTCACGATATTGAAGAGTGAAAGATACATGATGCAACAGTCGAGCCTTGAGGGAGTCAACAGCTCTGTCCTCAGATGTTGCAAACGTCTGGAGAGGATGGTGAACACTTGCTCACCGGGAGTGCGTTGAGAAAAGCCTGCCACATCCTCCAACAAAGCGGCCAGCCACATTCCCTGATCGGCGATCGAGCCTGATGGTCAGCATGAAGTGTTACACGAGCTGAGTTTTGAACCCCTGGAATGCGGGTTACACGAAGGTCCGGCCAACGCAGATTACTTGGGGGACTGTCGAGCTGAAGGTAGCCTGCATGACAGCTGGATGCCTCACAACAAGCGAACCAGTCAGCCTTAGGAGCCTTCCAGGATAGACAGAATGCGGCTTGGCAAGTGACCTCTGAAGCAGTCAGCAAAATCAGCACCTTAGCAAGCATGCAGGCCGCAAGGCACCTTGTCCTACTTGCTACATTTCAGGTTGGAGGCGTAGCTGAGAGGAGCCGGACATATGCAATTCACCATCAGACGTTCTTAACGACTGGTCGCCCACCACCTTTATACTTAGCAGGTCCAGAAGAATACTGCTACAGTTCCCCAGGACTCTGCTATCATCATGGACACAGAGATGAAACCCAGCAGCAAGCCAGGACTCGCTGAGCGGCTGTTGGTGAGTGTGTTCCACTTCATCAACAGACTCGTTCCATGGCACAAGCTGCCCAGCCTCGTCGGTGCTCTGAACCTAGAGGCACTACGTGTTGAGCTCCGTCAGTACAACTTGTACGATGGCTACCCCTCTGGTGCTGCTCAGGGAAATCATGCAACGGATCCCATGACCGACAAGCGGTTCGAGTATGCACGGAACTCCGATGGCAAGTTCAACTCGACTGAAATGCCGCTCATGGGATGCACCGGTCAACGCTTTGGACGCAACTTTCCAAGAGGCCTAACGATAAAGCCGACGGAGGACGAGTTATGGAACCCGAACCCAAGAATGGTCAGCCATGACGGTACGAGTTTGGTCAATGTAGCTGACCCTCAGTCCAGTTGAGTGACCGATTCATGGCACGGAAGTCTTTCATTCCAGCCACGACATTGAACTTGCTTGCCGCAGCGTGGATCCAATTCCAGACACATGATTGGTTCTTTCATGAGAATGTACGTATAGTCTGGTTAGGATAAAGTTGATGAGTCGACATGAGCTCATGCCTCACAGAGTGATGAGAATTACAACATTCCCTTGCCCAGAGGAGACAAATGGCCACATGGTAAAATGGAGCTTCCCCGTACCAAACCAGATGAGGTCCTCAGCCAGACCGACGTACAATGTCCAGGCTACAAGAACACGAACACTGCATGGTGGGACAGCTCACAGATATACGGCTCCAATGAAGCAGTGACAGAGTCCCTTCGCAACATGGACAGTGATGGTAAATTAACTCTTACCAAAGAGGGTCGCGAGCAGTTTCTCCCCCGTGACGCGGATGGGAACCCGCTCACAGGGTTCAACAACAACTGGTGGATAGGTATGGAGATGCTGCATACTCTGTTCGCATTGGAGCACAATGCTATCTGCGACATGCTACGCCGCGCCTATCCCACCTGGACAGGTGATCAGATCTTCGATAAAGCAAGACTGGTCAATTGCGCTCTCATGGCCAAGATACATACCGTCGAGTGGACGCCAGCAATCCTGTTCCACCCAGCGCTCAAGATTGGCATGAATACAAACTGGTGGGGACTGGTCGGCGAATCACTTACCAAGATGCTGGGTCGCATTTCAAAGACTAGCGAACTCATCAGTGGCATTCCCGGTTCGGGCGTGGATCAATGCGGCGTGCCGTATTCACTGACCGAAGAGTTCGTATCTGTGTACAGGATGCACTCTCTGATCCCGGACAATATCGCTTTCGTAAGTCTCAGCCTCTCTCCATTAAAGGACTTGCTCAAACATGGGTTCCATGCTTCATTCCTGCCATCATAGTACAGCTTTCTAACGGTATGCAGTTCGATGCCAGAGATGGTGCACACACGTCCACCGTCCCGGTGGAGGAAATGCTATTCAAGAATGCACAAGAGCCGTTGGACAGAGGCCTTTCTTTCGCCGATGCTTTCTACTCTTTCGGGATCAACTACCCGGGTGCCATCACGAACTCGAACTACCCCAACTTCTTACGCAACTTGACCACGCCGGATGGCATACATCGAGATATGGGCACCGTCGACCTGCTGCGCGATCGTGAGCGTGGTGTGCCCCGATATAACCAGTTCCGTCGCCTCCTGCGCATGTCCGCGCCCAAGACATTCGAAGAACTGACGGGTGGTAACAAGGCTCTTGCCAGGGAGCTATCGGATGCGTACAACGGCGACATTGAGCTTGTCGACACCCTGGTCGGCTCTCATAGCGAGCCAGTACCTGCCGGCTTTGGTTTCAGTGACACTGCCTTCCGAATCTTCATCCTGATGGCGAGTCGACGTCTGAAGAGTGATCGTTTCATCGCTGGCCAATGGAATGCCGAGACCTACACCAAAGAAGGCCTGGATTGGGTGCAGAACAATGGCATGAAGGATGTGCTGTCGAGACATTTCCCTGAGCTCAGGAGCGTCTTGAAGAGCAGCAAGAATCCCTTTGCGCCGTGGGATAAGATGCCAAAGTCGACAGTATATGACGGTATTGAGACGAACGCCCCGAAGTGACTGCAGTGAGTCATATGGCAGGTATCTGGACAGAAGAGGTGCATTGTTTGACCAAATCACTCCTGTCTCTTGAACAGATCAAATCTCAGCGCTCTCAGCGTTGCTCTCAAGGAGCCTTATGGGAAGAGCTGCCACGAAACGCAGTCATATCTTAGTGTTGAGTAGCAACGCCATGCTTACGTGAATGTGTACCTCTGCGAATCACCTTTGAGAAACCACGTGTTGGAGGAGGCGTCCACCTGGATTATACCGTGCCAATCTTCCCTGTCGACAAATATGAAGCCGGCGATATCAGCTGCCTCGTGTACCTAGGTAGTTGCAGTAAAAGGATTCTTGCTCGATAGTGCTATGGTAGTGGTTCGGGTGAAGCATTGAGCTCTAACACAGTTCCGAGGCTTGGCCGTCGGGACCTTCACAGCCTATCACCTGCAATCTGGACTAAACTCATCATAATAAATGGTTCTAGGATTAATACTGTCTAACGCGGCGATGCTTCCTGGCACAGCCTGGAATCGTGAAATGTCTTGTTGTCAAGGCCATGTTGTGGCTTGGGCATCTTCTATGACGACCATGTTCGCCCGTGTCAGCGCCATCAGGCGCCTTTGGAGGCGACCCCCTGCAAAATCAACAAACACCAGTCGACAAACTTTAGGCGTGCCATCTCTCTGCCTGATACCTAGCAGGGGCTAGTGAGGCCACCAGGCTGAGGTGGTGGTACTCGCCAATAGACCCTGAAGTTCATGGTCATGGTAGGGTTCTCCTTGCTTTCACGACGCAGAAGCTACTATCATGTTTTAGCGAAGTAAGAGATGAGGTTTTGTGCCATACATATAACCTCCAAGTGCGTTCATTCCAGGCCTATCCTATGGCCATGAGAAGAGTCGAAAATTATCTGCATTCGCCATGGTTCGCAAGAACCTCTTTTCATTGACCTGGTCCGCCGTCCGGAAAGTACCGCGAACCCTGGGCCATGTCGTCCGACTTGCTTTGCAAAAAGTGAAGCTTCAGATTCTGCCTCAATTGACGAAATGGAAGGCACAGAGCGAAGAGCCCAAAGTTGTGATCTACAAGAATCACGGCATCGCAGTTCTCAGTATTTTGGCTCACGCTGTGCCTTTTGCTGGTGTCATGGCGTTACTGGTTTTGAACATCAACACCTTCTTCATAGGCAACCTTTCCACCTCAGCGGTGACCGCCTTTCAGTTTGCAGCCAAATTGCTGGAGCTCCTCATGCAGGCTTCGTTAGCAGATATCCTGCTCTCTGCGATCCGATGGCAAATTGTTCGAAATCAAGATCTGCCACTGGGCGGACTAGTGGCACCTTTGCGGACCACTGACGTCTCATATCTCTGGTCTTTGGAGCTCTGGGGTTCTTTGACTTCCAAGAGCTGGCGAGGCCACCGCAAAGCATGTTTGGGTTTTTTGATATTTGCCACAGTTTTGCTTGCTGCTCTGGTGGGCCCCTCAGGAGCCGTCGCAATTGTCCCCCGTCAAATTACGCATCACAACAGCCAATACTTAAATATCCTGAATCCTCGCGACGACCTCTTTCCTGACAAGACCAGCTACCTGTAAGGGCGCCCTGAATTCCTCCCAAAAACGGGCTCGCTAACACTACTGACTGCAGAGATAATGGCGCCGCTTTCGAGCAAGGCATCACGCAAATGAGTGAGTGGGTACCTGGCGCAGGGCCATACCAGCTGCTTGACACAGATGGCATACGACTATTCGGAACGCCATCTAACCTTGGCCTGCCCTGGTCTACAGCGACGATTCCTTCGCGCGAGATGGCGAATGTTTTGCGCTCGCAAGGTGCAAACCTGGTAAGGGACTCAAGTTCGCCATTCAACGTTTTGGCGATGCAAACGTATCAAGCTCTCGTTCAAGGCGCTTGTAGCGAGAACACTCTGTACGACATGGAACATAACCAGACTTACCTAACTTTTCCTGGCTCTGATGCACAAGTGAACCAACTCGTCACATGGGGTGAAACGCTTGGAAATGTCACGGACAACGCCACGATCTTATTCTTCACAAACCTGCCTTCTTCTGCTCCTTCGCGGAGTTCGACTCTCATGGTACTTGGCACAACGGCACCCGTTGATCGAAGCTACGTTGCGACGGCTTACGCTTGCGTTATCGATGCAACCTGGACCGCTGTCACGCTAAATGCGTCCACGGCCGACAGCTACAATCAGGTCAACTATATCCTAGAGACGCACTACGACGGCGATATCCCACAAGCTCAGAAAATCAACTTCCCCCGTGCGTACACGGATCATGTTCGATCTACCATCTTAGCATCTCAGACCGCCCTCTACTTCCTGAACAACAACCCTTCCCCACAACAAATATTCGCATTGACGCTTTCGAATGGGGATGAGGGCTACCTCGCGTACTCTGGTCTTGTTCTCGAACGTGACAACGACGATTCAAACACCAAGGCTTTGTACACATATCTCGACAAAATCCATGCTTGGAGTCGGTACTCGGCCATCTTGATAGACATTGACGACAATGATGCATTATCAAAACCCTCTTCTCTCACCTACCAAGTAGTATCTCAGTTACTGCAAGGGTACGGTTACGATGCTAAAGACATCACGGTACAGCTCTCGCTTGCAGTGCTCGGGATATTCTGTCTTTTCGTGCTGGCGCACGTATTCTTACTTCTCCTCACAGGCTACTCCGGGAACAGCTGGGACAGTATTAGCGAGTTGCTGATGCTGGGCTTGATGAGTCGAAAGCCGGACCATCTGGGGACTCATGTTGGTGTGGGCCTGGAAACCTTGAAGACATTCCGCGAGCCTGTCAGTGTCAAGGTGAACGACGAGGGGCATATTGAGCTGGTTTTCGAGAATGATGCAGCCGGCAAGTTGGGAAGGAGTGGCCTTGTAGCGGTGAACAAAGCCTATTGACGGTGGAAGTATAGTGCCAGATCAGAGACATTTGCAGCTATATGGTCTCATGGTCGCAAAGTAGTAAGCTCTTAAGAGGATACTCTGTAGTGCCCAATGAGTACAGAATAGCATGTGAGGAAATGAGTGAAAGGAGCAGACAAGCGACTGTTCACGTCCTCGACGTCGGATTTTGTCTGACACGTCTGACGAGTATTTAATTTGAGCTTGGCAGATCCAAGGCAACGGCTGGGGACGCGGCTAACTCGCGTACTAATAAGGGACGGGCAAGAGCATCTCCAATACGTCGTACCTTGCGCAAGAGTGTCCTGCATCTTACTTCTAGTCCATCGCAAATCAACACACAAGCCTCTACCGTCCTGTCCATTTCGATCAGCTAGTCGTGAGGCGAAACTCGTGAAAGATGGCTTCAGGCTACGATCGTGCACTTTCTGGTAAGTCAATCATCCAGCCAGCGTCGGTCATTGCTAACTGCTGCAGTCTTCAGGTAACACGCCCGCTCTATTGCACCAGCCCTTGCTGACCCAGGTAGCCCGGATGGCCACGTTTTCCAGGTCGAATATGCCCTCGAAGCAGTCAAGAGAGGAACATGCGCAGTTGGTGTCAAGGGAAAAGACATCGTGGTACTGGGATGTGAAAAGAGATCTGCGATGAAGCTTCAAGATACCCGAATCACACCTTCGAAAATCGGACTCATCGACACAAACGTCTGCCTGGCTTTCGCCGGCCTCAATGCCGATGCTCGGATATTGATCGACAAAGCAAGACTAGAAGCACAATCACACCGACTGACAGTGGAGGATCCCGCCACGATCGAGTACATCACGAAATATGTTGCTGGTGTGCAGCAAAGATACACCCAGAGTGGTGGTGTCAGACCCTTTGGCATTAGCACGCTGATAATTGGCTTCGACAAAGGCGACAAAGAACCGAAGCTATACCAAACCGAGCCCTCGGGCATCTATTCTGCTTGGTAGGTCACTGCTTGACGATCCGGCTGCACGATGCTAATTGAGAGCAGGAAAGCCAATGCTATCGGGCGATCGAGCAAGACCGTACGAGAGTTCCTCGAACGAAATCACAAAGACGATATGGACCGGGAAGCAACCATTTCATTGACTGTCAAATCCCTCCTTGAAGTCGTCCAAACCGGAGCGAAGAACATTGAGATTGCAATCATGGCTCCAGGAAAGACCATTGAAATGCTGCCTTCCGAACAGATCGAACAATACGTCAAGACAATTGAAGCCGAGAAGCAAGAAGAGCAGGCAAAGAAGAAGCCAGGCAGAGCAGCTGCTTCAGGTCCGGGTACATCAACTCTACCTACAAGACCAGTCACGGAGGGTGAAGGATCCGGGGATACTTGATGAATAGACCGCCTTGATCCGTCCTTTGCATAAGCGCCAGGAGTTCAGGTGATAAAGTGAATCAAGACAGGTTGACCATTGCCGGTCGTGTCTGGACGTGCATTTCATTAATCCGCCCCAACATGCTTCCTAGCAGAAACCATCCAAGCATCAAGCTGTCTGTTTGTACATCGACTCCTCTGCATGTATTTGTAAACTTTTGAAAAGGTGTAGCATGGTCGGCCTCCCACCTATCGTTTTTTGGGTTCAGACCAGGCGTGTCTCCGCGTTCTTGACATCGAATATTGATTGTTGCTCGGCCTGTCGAACCCGCTCATCTTTGAGCATTCTGCTTTTCGCTTAATCACCTGCATCTTCGCTAGAAAGAAAAGGATGGTCCCAACATACCTGGCGTCCATCCTCGTGTCTTCACTCTCGACTTTCAGTGCAGCCTTTGGCGTCAACGCGTCTATCACGAAGTGGTTGTCGCAATTCGGGCAGTACTCGTCGCTATAACGGGCGAGTGCGAGTCAGTATACCTGAGGACTGGGATGGGCCGGGGGCCAGAAAGATCGAAATCGTGCCTGTCTTCCATTTGATGATGATTACGGAGTTACATACCTCTCATCCCAATCCTGCGTGTTCTTTCGGAAGGCTTTTCGGCATTTCTTGCAGACGAACGTCTGTTTTAACCAACCATATGGTTATGGTTAGCCGCGTGGTGCTGAAAGGGGCAACAACGAAGAGAGGGTGTGGTTAGCCCACGGTGCTTGACGAGGAACAACAAAACAGAGGGTGGTGGTGGTGACGGTGAGTCAGTAAAGTAAGGTAAGGTGTACAGTACCATATCAAAATTCTGTAGTAGCGGGTGTGTTTCTTGCTCGGCGTGGCATTCTGCACAGTCGAACCATTTTTTGCCTGATTTTGGTTGACGGGTGTCAGTCAATGGGGGAGGATCACGACGACTCTGGCTCCCGGGGGCTTTTTTGGGGCCTGGGTAACGTAAGGGGAGTTGGAGTGAAACGTACAGCAAGGACTCCGTATTGAGACTTGGGCGTTTAAGACGTGTTTGCTGTGTGTCGAAATTTAGAAATCATCTTGTTGGTCTCTTATCCCCGTACAGAAGTTGCAAGAAGTCGAAGGGGGAGCCTTGTTAGGGGGTTTGGGGGAGGAGGTTTGGAAAGGCAAAAGGAGCGTACCACATATCTGCACTTTTCAGGGACGCTGTTCTCTATTCGGTGGCCGCGAATGGAAAAGGTGTCGTGACTTGGATAGAAGCACGTTGGATATGTTGTATCTTCTGGAATGTGATGCCCCTGGCTTTTTGTAACCGTTGATGGTTAGGTAAGGATCGTGAGGCGATACTCAAACGGCATGGGATAGCAAACTTCTTGAGTCAGGAAACGCATCAGGTGACTGATTCCTGAGTCGTGCGTTCGACAAGCTGTACCCGTAGTACACGGTGTTTCAGTCACCCTCCTTGAAGGGACATTTCTACCTCTGTATATGAACCTTCCCCTCTAAGCTTCTGACCTTCTTTCCAAACCGGCGCAGCAGATGTAGCACTTCTATCGATTCACCACGTAAGAGACATCAAGAATATAGCCGAGCGGATGCACATATTGGCAACTCCAAGACAGGCGAATGAAGACAACGAGTGTACCTCTTTTTTTTGGGGAAGAATGTCTATGTGCACGCGCAACTTCCGAGTGACAGGTCTTGGATGTTCTTGTTCTTCGAAGGCCCGGCAAGCACCATTCCAACAGCGTCGACGACATTGACTGCCCCCGACCAGTTTTGCCCTATGCTCATCAGGCTACATAGTCTTTTCGCAGTTCGCCATCATTCACCATCCGCATGGCACTGGGAGAGCCATGGTTTGTCCCTCCCATTCCACAGGAATGACCGGCCAGCACTACTACGGGGGAACCTCTATCTCAACCCATGTGTAGAACGGATTCTTGCCGGTATGGTATTTCCGCGTGAAGGGTACCACGCAGGCAATGCTGTCACTTGTGCAAGGCAACGATGGGACGGTGCCGGTCAGGAACAGACGGGAAACTTCCTTGCCATCCCTGGCCAAGTCGTATGTCTTGTCGTTGTCGTTGTTGTTGAAGAAAATACTCTTGACCGTGTCGTCTCGGAGCAAGATCTGAGGCTCCTCGAACACCAGGTACTTGAGGTTGTCGAATGTCATCTGCTCGTTGTCGACCATGCTCTTCAGCATTCCCGGAGTGACGGAGACAACCTGACATTCTGGGTGGACGGACTTGAGTCGAGTCTTGACATTCTTGTGGCGGCCACGGCCACCGAGGATGAGCTCGGGCAGGATGCCTGTACCTTCGGTGTACTTGACGAGTAGGTCGTGGTTCGATTGGGCCATGTCTCGGGAGTGGCTGATGCGAAGTAAGCGTGGCTTCAGCTGGATCGTGTCTCTGCCTCCATCCGAATTCGGTGCGAAGCCGCTGACTGAAGCGTCGTTTCCGGTCGAGGTCGAGGTCGAGGTCGAGGTCGAGGTCGAGGCCGAGCTGGGTACAGATGGGCCAAAACATGTCAGAATCCTGTCCACGAAGGCTAGAGTTGCCAGTGTCTTTCCTTGTTCTGAAATGCCTTGGAGCCACATGTCAACGCCCTCGTCCGAGCTTCGTTGCTGCGCGAAGCGCCATGCTGCCAATGACAGACCACTCAGCGTGGGCACGCCCTGTGCGCTTATGGCTCTGGCCAGATCGGGATTTCGAACGGCGGTGTGAACTCTGACGGTTGGCGGTCCTGTTGGTTTGTTGTTGCGAGCACTGTCAATTGGGTCAGTAGGCTCTCAGTAATGAGTGGTGGGTGAGTGGGATTCCTGCTTACTTAGCAGGGATTGTTTTCTTCTGACCCTTTGCGACTGCGCTCCGATAGGCGGTTATGGACTCCATGTCTATTGACAATCCTTCAGGATAGGCATGAACTGCCTCGGGATGATTCGACAGAGGTGTTTTGTTCTCGAACTGCTCAATGATAGAAAGGGGTCAAGAGAGAATGCGTCAGGCCAGAATGACGGAGCGAGGGAAACGGAAAAGGGTACGGTAGCACAGTTGATGTTGATGTTGTTGAAGTGAAGACAACTGATATTTCATTAACCGCATCACAAACTCAGAGGTGGGTCAAGCACCGTAGCAGACGCAGACGCAGACTTGTCATCAGCTTCAAGCTCTTTACCAAAGATCACCCGTCCTCCTCCCTCGCTCAGGGTGCAGCCACTCCATCGCACTCTTGAGATTTATCCATCCCAGGAACGGCCTTGAAAGACCATAGCCGATCTTCTCCTGCATCCACTCGGGCAGCGCACGCACCTTCTCAACCGGGTTGATGAGATATTGGTTCTCTTCCTGCCGAAGCCAGCCCCTCGTCATGAACGTGCTGTACACCAGGCGTTCTTCCGGCTTGATTTCTCCATTCTCATCGGGCTGGTCTGTCTTGTTCGCACTGCCTCCATGGAAACAGCCGCTCAAGACCATGAATCCATCACCGGGCTGGAGCTCGGCATAGAATGTTTGAGACTCTTGAGGCGGACCAGCGGCATAATCCCAGAGGTGTGAACCTGGGATGAACCGAGTCGCCCCATTGCGTTTGGTGGTCTTGCTGCCCGCCACGAAGAACCCGATTCCTGCATCGCGGCCTAGTTCGTGCTTTGCCACTGCTGGATGATAAATGTGATGGATGGCATCGTCTCGATGTAATGCCTGATCACGGGCGCCCGGATTGATGCTGAAGACAATGGTATTATTCAATTGAGGCGTCGAGACGGAGACTTCGTTCTTGTCTCCAACCTGTACGCAGGTAAGTGTCTGCTACAGCGGCCACGAGAACTTTGCAGACATACCCAATTGTGCTTCAATGTGCTGGATAATAACGCGTCTGTCACTCCTGTCCAGAGCGGGTGACCGAAGATACGATCGGCAAATGTCCTCGACTTGGTGACAAGTCCAAAGGCTCTTCGCGTCTCTGCTGGAAAGAAGTCGCCTAGGATCATACTCGTGTTAGCAGCGTGCGATCGCCAGAGTGCAAAGTACTGAGTAAGTCATTTCGGAGGGCATCATCAGCGTTCTGCTCTTGCCACCATGGCAGCGCCGGTGTGAACTTTCTCCGGAGGAGACAGCCGCTGATAATCACAGAAAGACATCATGACACTGGGAAAACAATCACTATCGGAACGTACCGTCGGCCCATGCAATATCCTTCTCCAGCTCCGGCCTGATATCTTTCTCAAGACTTGCTAACTCGTTCATGTTCATCACATTCCGTACGACCAAGCCGCCAGCGACTCTTAGAGCATCGACCAACTCATCCACCGTCGCAGTCGCCGCGTCGAAAATCTTGACCTCGGGCAAAGGCGAGGCTGGAGATTTCAACTCTTCTCTTTTGCTCACGCCGTTTGTAACGGCGAGTGACTTGGCCACCGGGAGTGGAACTTCAACAGCTGAGGGAGCCATTTCTCTGGTGGTCAACTCGCAAAAGGCCCAAGATGCGGAAGAACACAATAATGAAAGATAAGCTAGAAGTGATATGATAAACGAAACACAGACATCAACCGAGTCAAGTCTATCACCGGAAGAGAGGCATCGATCGAGCCAAGCCGTCGAATGTCGCGACGAACGAACCTGCTCCCTGGCATCACGTCTCTCCTACCTAATCGGCTTCCGGCTCTGGCCTTCTCAAGAAACAGCCAGGCCGTAGGGACTTCTCCAACAGCGCGCCGCGTCGAGTGGCATAATTACAGCATTTCGGCCTGGCTAATGAGACAGATAGCTTCGAGCAAAGGCGACTTTATCGACTCTATCGGGAAAGAGAGGCTTATCAGCGGGAAGATGCGGGGAAAAGCAATCGACGGCTGACGAGAGCTTGTATGCGAAGATCCTGGGCTGGCTTAGCTCAGTGAGCGCCGGAAAGGGAAAGAGAGATGCGGACGTTTCCAAGGCCTTTATCAGTCATGCGCAGAAAGGAGAAAGGCTCTCTGACCGGTCGTTCCATCTGGTTTAGTTGCTGGAAACACTCGACATCCCTGCCCGGTTGCTGTCGAGCCTATGCCTAAAGCTGGCTGCCTGAGCAAGTTCGAGACATGGCGATACGGTTCAGCAGACAGATATCTTAGGGTCACCACGCCGAGGAAACTCTGCGGCTTGCAGCGGTGGGTCATCATGTCTTCGTGCAAGTCGTATCTCAATCTGTCTCAACCTGTCTCAATCACATCAGTGCGCTTGTCCGGCTTCATCCCAGAGTCACTACTACAAGCTCTTTCCACCAACTCCTGTTCAGGTCACAGCGGACTCACACAGCGAGATCTCACCGTCTCCATTGAGCGCCCGATCCGACCACGCCGTCGCTCAAGCTTTCGAAGCACCTGAAGCACGGCGGCCGCTCTCATCCACCTCCATCGAGCCCTTGCCACCGACGGACACAGCTTTCTCGGCAATCATTTCCTTCTCATGCTCCTTTTCAATCTGCTCTTCTCCAACGAGTCCCTCGAGTCTGGCCTTGTCCTCCCACTTGTGAGGGACGATGACGTTCTCTTCCAAGAAGTAGTTCGTCGGCTTGACTTGAGTCCAGATGACGCTGAGCAAGAACCCAAGGCCCACGGCATACAATGTGAACTGGACAATCAACTGGTCGAGGTAAGATACATTCTTGGAGTCCAGTACGAAGGAAATGCACATTCCAAGAGCCGTTGTGCCTTTAAAGAGCCTGTGTGATGTTGTCAGTACGATCTCGAGGAGGACCCGAAGAGGAAAAGCAAGAACTGGGCAAGTAGCGTTAAGTTCTTACCCGCTGAGTCTGGAGCAGATTTGAGGATCATTGGAGAGGGCCCCCAAACTCCATTGAACGCAAATCTGATAGGTGGCGTAAATAATACCTGATGACGGGCATCAGTAAAATTCTAGGAGCCGCTAGATCTCAGAATAGCTTTTCAGGCACATACCTTCAAGGAGATACAGGGCAAAACCGGCGCCGAAGGAACTATCACTCCAATCAACGCCGGGAGGCGTGTTCTTTTGCCTGTTCACGTCGTTCTTGACAATCCATGCGGCCAGGCCGGCATTCGTTGCGAGGCAAAGAGTGCCCATTATGCATGTTCCCACCATTCCACGCACACGCCGAGACTTGATACGATTTGTGTCCATCACAAAGGCCAACATGAGCGGGCAAGGCATCATGATGAATTGAAAGAGGACGTTGTTCAGTGATCGAGTCCTCAAGTTGAAGTAGTAGGCATTAATGCTAGAAAGCAGCGCCTATAAGCTGTCAGATCTGGCAATTGGGATGAGCTCTGAACTCGCAGTACTCACCAAGTTCATCTCAGCGACAAATATGCCGGGGATGAGCATTAAAATCCGCCAATCTGTAAAGAGTCTGATGATACCACGGACTTCCTCCATAACGTCAGGATCTTTGAAAATGGCGATGTGCGTTCCATCGTCTCGAACGACCTTTTTCGGATCGATGATGAAGAAGAAAGCAATTAGAATCGCCATGCACATGATGACAATACTACTTGAGTGTCAGCCAATTTTTTCAAACAATCGTAGAGAGCACCAACCACGTACAAGACAGCATAGACCGCGTTCGACACGCCTGTCGACTCAGTCTGGTGGAAGTTCACGCCAAAAGCGATCAGACTGCCGATAGTGCCTCCGAAGGAGGTAAAGACCCATTGCCAGGTTATGAACTAGAGTACGTTACCGTCAGTCTCATCGCCATGAAAGAGCCCTCGGTGCTAGGCATTAAGACACTTACCAGGGCTTTCTCGTCTTCTTGGGCGTACGCAAACTGAATGAAACCGCAGGCAGTCCACAGACAACCTGCCGTTACACCCAAGATAGCGCCCCCAAGGTACGGGAACCAACTGTTACCCTCACGATCAAAGTACCAAAGCCCTCCCACGTAAAGTGGATATCCAATTGCGCCGAACATCATGGTGACTTTCGGCTTGAAGATGTTCAGGATGGCGCCACCAATCCAACCGAAGAGGCAGAAGAGGCCATACAGCACCG
Organism: Vermiconidia calcicola; assembly: GCA_035928285.1. Lineage (NCBI taxonomy): Eukaryota > Fungi > Ascomycota > Dothideomycetes > Mycosphaerellales > Extremaceae > Vermiconidia > Vermiconidia calcicola. The sequence continues at coordinate 38,293 of JAXLQG010000011.1, forward strand.
CATTTGTGGTTGAGGCAACCGTCTGAGAACTCGGTCGTCCTCCACCAGCACCAAGACCTGTCAAGGCAAGATAGATACCCGGCAGACAAAACAGAATGCTAAACACTTGCGTCAGCATTCTCAAGAGCAGAATTGAAGCGGCAAGACTGACGCTCCAACGACAAAATTCTGATTGATAGGTCGATTCAGGCGAAATCGACCCTTCCCGAGTGAGGGCTCCATAAATTTCATGATTGCAATGGTTTGATGCTTCTCAACACTGAGTTCAGAGACTGGATGCTTGTAAACCTTTGCCCGGCACGAGGAAGAGTAGCCAGGTTTCCAGGACAAGAGCAATGATCGTCCCCGTTATATACGGCCTCCGTCTTGCCCTGCAACAGGCATAACACGACCTCCGAGTAGTCTTGTAACGACGCTGACCGAGGCTGCGCTCATTGCCGCTGTAGTAGGCTAATCACCGTAACCAGGCTATCAAGGGTACTGTCCAAGCTGGACCAATCACGATAGCTGACGGTCACTGTTATCATCCCTTTTTGTGGGCCGAGAAAGGTGTTTGGCCGCCCAGACAAGTTGGTGCGATAACGTGGTCGTGTTCCGAGTTCCGTCGTGCGGAGAGAGACTTCATTCAGTACGTCGATCGCTGTGGCTTCCCTGCTGTCGATAGTGAGTACCTGGAATGAGAGGGCATCAGCAGCCAATCATCGCAGGCTGCCAATCTGGTTGAGACGAAGGGCGCTAGGAGATCAACACCACCTGTGTATCTCTCTTTCCTAATGAAGCTGCCAGGTCTTGATCAACGCTGGAGATGCATATGCCATGGCTTGTAACCCTGATGATCCTTATCTGTGTTCCTGGTATACGCGTTGCTCCATTGTGATAAGGTATCAGAAAGACAGAACTGTGCATAATCCGGAACGCAATACTCCGCTATCAAGGGTTCATCCACTCGCTTGCATGTTATGAGAGACGCCCATCAGGAAGTTGCCAGCGTCAAATCTTAAGACCGCAATAATAGTTCCGGTAGCTCCTGGATTTCGAGGATCCGGCGGTTGATAGCGATAGTCTCCAGTCGGGTCACAAGGCTCCGAGTTCCTTAAAGTCTCCCAGTATCCGTCGAAGAAGAAGAGTCAGACAAGACTGGTTCCAAGATCGATTTGATACCTCGAACCTTTGACGCGATTGTATCCTGCTGGCTAAAATGGTCCTTGCCCGTTGGGAAGAACTCGCAAAGAGTGCGCGGGATTTTCGCGACCAGACCTTGAGCAAAGTTGATCCCCCCTTTGATCCTCTTCCCGATCCTCTGCCGCTGTCGTCCCAAGAGTTACCAAAGAAGTATCTCACGCCCAGAGAATATGAACTTACCCAGGACTATGATGCCATTGAGCTTCTTGAAATGCTGCGCACCAGGAAATCCACCTCAGAGGAGTTGACCCGGGCTTTCTTGCGCAGGGCAGCTCTGGCGCAATATGCTGTATGTCCGCAGATTTTGCCCCCACCCCCCAAAACGGACTCGAGGCTGAACAGTATCTCAGGTCAACTGCGTGACGGAACTGATGTGGGATGAGGCGATTGAGCGGGCAAAATACCTCGACTCTCTTCCCGAGCCCATCGGTCCCCTCCATGGACTTCCCATCTCGGTCAGTGTCGACTCAGCCAGCTTCTGAAGGCTTCTGCTGATTATTATAGGTGAAAGAGCACCACGGTATGAAAGGCAAAACGTGCCATGCCTCGTATGTTGCTTGGATTGGCACGGAGTCCCTTCCAAGTTCAGTGAATGATTGCCTGTACAACGCTGGTTGTGTTTACTATGTTCGCACAACCGGTCCGCAGACACTGATGCATCTGGAGTGCAACAACAACGTATACGGTCGGACGGTCAACCCCTGGAATCGCAGTTTGACCTGCGGTGGGAGCAGTGGCGGAGAAGGCGCTCTGCTAGGCTTCAGGGGAAGTGTCTGGGTATGTAACGACCATCGCCTTTGAGCAGCTGAAAGTTAACCGGATGTAAGGGACTCGGTGGCGATATTGGCGGATCCGTGCGGGCTCCAGCCAGCGATAATGGAATATACGGCTTCAAACCGACTTCGAGACGCCTCACGCTGCAGGGTATGAAAGCTACCAACAAGGGGAGAGACTCCGTCATAGCGACAATCGGTCCTCTCACTCAGTCTCGAGAAACGATCAACCTGTTCATGAAAGTCATCCTGGACAATGAGCCGTGGCGGCACGATCCTTGGCTCACCGTCAAGCCTTGGACCCCCGTGACGTTCACAAAGCCTCTGAAGATAGCCATCTTGTGGTCTGATGGCGTAGTCAAGCCGCACCCGCCGACCTTGAGGGGCTTGAAGATTGTTGCTGATGCTTGCAAAGCAGCTGGTATGGAGGTTGTCGACTGGGAACCGTATCAACACGACAAAGCATGGGATATTGTATCGCGTCTGTACTTCCCAGACGGTGGAGAAGACACCTTAGCTCCAATTAAAGAGTCCGGGGAGCCTATCCTTCCTCTCACCAAGTTCATAACCGAGGAGCAGCCCCAAGTCAAAAAGCTCGATATGCATGAATACTGGGAGCTCTGCATTGAGCGAGACGCATATCGTGAGGAACATGCCGAACACTGGAACAAAACAGCAGACTCTGGCCAGGAAGTGGACGTTATCCTGGCTCCAGTAACACCTGGAGCAGCGCCTCTCCATGATACTGCCCGTTATTGGCCTTACACGAGCCACTGGAACTTACTGGATTATCCTGCTGTTGTTTTCCCAGTTACTTTTGTCGATGTCGAGGAGGACAAGAAGGAAGAAGGGTACACGCCAATGAATGACCAGGACAAATACAACTATGAGCTGTATGACCCGGAGAAGTGGGTTGGAGCGCCCGTCAGTCTTTGCATTGTCGGGAGAAGACAGATGGACGAAAAGGTTATGGCCGCGTTAGAAGCTGTGGAGAAGGCGATGGGCCGGAAGTAGTGATTCCATCTTTGGGTATCCCCTTGTTTCATCCAACTGGAAGACAGACAATAACATGTGGAAGACTCACGCAGTATAACGGAGTATCACACGTCGATGTGTGACTTGGGTGATGAAGTTCAAAGCCGGAAGTGACTGCTCAAGCAGCCGAATTCGTTCCTTACCGTGTCAATTGACCTGAGGTTGTACATCTTACCGAGAGTCGGAAGCCGTGTCCGTCACATATCGTATGTCTGAAGCGTTCGATAAAGCCATTGACATGTTGTCAAGGAAGTCGAGAAGCGCGTTGAAAGCCAGCCAATCGGAGTCTTGGCATTTGTTCAGGTATTATTGGTCCACGATAAGACTCCTCTCCACGTGACCTTTGAAGATAAGAGGAATGAGGGGTCTTGTTATCAAACAACCGTTGGGAAAGGAAAGGTCCCTCATCCCTCGTCCTTCCTATTCTCGTCCCATCGCCAGCCTTAAGATTGTGGAAAAAGAATGCTCATGTGTCAGCATCAATGTCTGTAACCGTTTGCGCGTCACCGTCACCACCCACATCCACTGCGCCGCGGCGGAAGAATTTGGCCGGCAAAAGAACCAATTCACTGGGCTGGGCCAAGGCTGACTGCCACACCTGTACCGAAAAACAACGGTTCTGCGATCGCCGGCGCCCGAGATGTAGTGCCTGTCTTGACGAGGGTGGGATATGTGGCGGCTACATACAGGCACTGAACTGGGAGCGAGCGACCGTTCGACCGGGGAAATCGCGGTCCACGTCGATATCGTCGGCAGCACCCAAGCGATCGCTATCAGATGAGAGTTCTTCCAGCGCCCAGTTGGCCCAGCCATCGACCTTCGTCTTCGTCGACCAGACTCTCTCAGCCGACCGGACGAGGAAGAAGGCAAGGAAGAATTCAAAGTCGAGCGTTGTTTCGAACCTCAGCCAGGGTGATCGGTCCACGCGGTCATCAATCTCCTCTAATTGGGACTCTATCTCTCCGACATCTCCCCACTCACCATGGTCTCAAGCAAAATGTACGACGCCTCCATCCATATACGAGTCATCTCAGGATGTTATTCTCCCTCTATCACCCCGGATCGGAAGGCCTCCGATCGAAGATGCTTTGGCCTTCTACCACTCCCGCTTCTCAAAGACGACTCTGACCTGGGATGTCCCCGTCAATCCATGGCAAGCCGCACTTCCGCAAATTCACGACGATATCCCTTGCGTACGCTACGCCGCGATCGCCCTTGCTCAGCGTCAGCAAGCACACCTTTGCAACAAGGCCGAGGGCCTGGCCGTTCTCAATCTCAAAGCAAAAGCGCTGTCCATCTTCGCTGCTCATCTGAACGACCTCTCTCTGGAAACGGGCATCTCCACATCTCTTCTGCTCATAGCACTCGACTATGCGGAGACCGGTCTCTCGAATTGGACCATCCATTTACGAGGGGCTCTGCATATCCTCGAATCCAGCGGCGGCATCCGGCTTGCAGAATCGCGTCAGAATCTCCGAAGCCAGATCGCCATGTTACTCTGGTATGACGTAGCGTCGGCGATGCTGTCGCGATGTCCACCCATCTTTCCGAGACGATACATCGAGACTTTGATGTTGTGGCAAAGCGAGAGTGAATGGAGCATTCTCGGTCTCAACGGCCTCCCTGATGGCATGTTTCTTGACATGTACGACCTTGCAATAGCAGCGGCGCATCCTGAAGAGCTGTCAGCCGACATGGTCTCAGCATTCGAAGCGACGATTCTAGATGCGGCGGTCAGCAATCAAGACCACAGGCAGCTCGCGGCCATGACACGCGTGTGGAAATTGGGGCTGCTGCTTTACTCGCGACGTGTGCTGGTTCCTCTCGTTTCCGGCGAGGAGTCTGCGACGTATGCTCATGAGGACGACGTAAAGCCATCTCTGCCAGTCACAGGCCTTGGCCTTGGTGCGAAATCCTCACACAACCCGCACGGTCTTGCTCTCGAAATCCTCAGCATCGTAGCTGACCTGCCTCCGGACAGCAACTTCCAGAAGCAATGCTTGATGCCAATAATACTTGCTTCAGTAGAGGTCCCAGCCTCCAACTCACCGTACCGCAAGATCGCAGTGGACTACTGCACGCGCTGGAAGGATAGAACGGGCATTTGGATCTTCGACTCGGCGTTGGAATTCATGAGTGGCGTTTGGTCGAGGAACGATTGTGAAGTTGAAGTTATTGCTGGCAAGTCCAAGCCACGACACGATGGAACCTTGAGCGAATCTGATGTTATAGCCGTGCCATGGACCGAGATATACCCACGAGGCATTGAGTACGGATTTCTGTTTGGCTGATTGAAGTACCTAGGATATAGACGATGAATTACATATCCCTGCCTCTTACCTGTTCCCGACGGAGTACTAGTTCCAAGGTTAGTATCTTCCCCCAGTGTCCACCGACCACTTCCCAAACCTCGACGGGGGCGTAAATTACATACCTTTCTGTGTGAGTATGCATACTGTGCTCGTCGATACCGTAGTACTAACTCCCTTTGTATCTGAGTTACTATGTAAGACCCGCGCGGCCTCGCCGCGCCCGGGCGGATCTCACGTCCATTGTGATGGGACCATTGGAACTATACTAAGGTAGGTAGGTAGGTAAGGTATGTCAGTGCCCTCGTCATACTCCATACTCAGCGACGCCACAGGGCACGACGAACACATGAAAAGATCCGGACGAGTCCTGGATCTCGCACTCGTATCTGTAAGAGATGATATACCACCCAACCCTCGCTGTCAATAATTTATTGACACCAATTTCTGGCAGCCCGTCAAACCCGAACAGACCAACTCGGTCTTCCCGTCCCCGCAACCATGGACACTCCCCCCCGTGAGCCCCATAGTACGAGTAAGTGCCCATAGGTACCCATAGTAAACATCAATAAAGCCAACACACCTGGGCAGCCACTCCACGTCACTTTAAATCAACTTGTAAAGTACTAATACCACAGTAAACAACAACAATACGCTGGACCGATCAGCATTGTCAGACCAAGATATTTATCGCAATACAGACTCCGTATCCGGCATACTTCAACACCTAAGGTACATAGGTACCTAGGTAACTTAGGAGACCTATTCGAGCTACTACTAGTACTACGTATGTAAGGTATGTCTCAGATCGAGCCTTGCGCAAAGGGTGACGGAGTGAACGGAGTGACGCACACCAAGCCAATATTGACCGAACTACAGCACGGAGTAGTACAATCCCGGCATCAATACGGAGTAAGAGTAACTTTGTCAACACTCATGCAAGGACGTCGCATGTTTCTACTGTACATACCACCATCACCATCACCATCACCATACCTACCTAGGTACGGATACCTGACCTAAGTTAGTGACTCCATGCCACTGTGCTGGCATGCACCATTACGGCTACAACACTTCCATTTGTAGCCCACCCTTTTTCGCCGCCGAACATTTTAACAGGTGCAGGTGAGACATGCATGCTCCCAAGAATCCAATAATTCAAATACTGATCATCCCTTTCCGTCTTGATGGTTTTGGTTCCCCCACGAACATCCCGTGTCGCTCCCGCAATCAGAAAAGCCTTGACTTTCTCGGGAGAGTCGAGTTCCGGATGACTTGCTGCGCACGGCTGCGTCATACATCATGCAGACGAGGTAACGAAAAGAATCTCGAAAGAAATCCGGTGATGGTCTCGTATCAACAGTAGTACCGCATCAAAGACAAATACGAAAACCCTCCATAAGTAGATCACTTCTTAGTACTTCAACTTCATCGTGTGCCGGTGGTTCCGCAAAGCCCAGATGACGCAAATCGGTCAGTATAGGACCTCCATCTAGACGGTCGGTTCATTTGGTGAGATGGAATTTCAGTGTTGCCGTTCAGCCTCGTCGTCTTCAGCGCCAAAGGCCCAGCAGCAGAGTGGAAGATGTTTTGTCAAAAGATGCGCATTAAGAATCTCAACTTTGGTAAAGGTATGAATGACATTTGAAGGTGCTGTAAAAATAAGACCCCTTCGAAAAGATAAGAGACAATTCCCCATGATCACTCCGCTTGCCCTCCTCTGCACCACTATGCAACGCCATGCGATGAAAGACTTCACCATCGACAATCTGGAAAAAAGCAGTTGTCCCAAAAGCCGCAAGCCAAAACGCTTCTGAAATGCCCATCAGAGTACCTGTGGCCAAGAACGCTAGCAAAGCCCATTCAATATGTACGACCCTTTTTCCAGGAAGCAAACAAGTCGTGAAAAGCCAATGTCTATATCCATACACAATTCCCAATTCGCCTCTATCAGGTATCTCGTTGCGTGACAAAAGGTCGAGCTCTTTTTACACCAACAGAGACTCGCGAATAAATTGACCAACACCCTTAGCCTGCAATCGTAGTTAGCAAATGATCAAATACAGGTCGTTGGACTTCAACTTACCACTGGAGGCTTCATCATGGTGAAATGGTTGCCATTGACGGTAACCATCTTGCACACTTCCGGGCTCAAGAGTTTGTCCCAGCCATTGGGACCGAAGTCCTTTCGGTTGTCCAAGAGCCACTTCATGCTCTTCGGGTCATCGGCTTGCGGAGGTGGTCGTGGGTCACCTGGCTTGCCGCAGACACCGTCGGTGGCCCAAATGAGGAGGGTCGGTGGTGCCTGGAAGTCATGCATCGTCTTCTGTTCCGGACGGTAGGCAGTCAGAGCCTTGATGCTGTATTCGAAGTGAGGCAGCAACCAGTTGGGTGTCTTGCCGGTTCCAGTTCCCAAAAGACCGATCTCGTCGAAGAAGTGGTGAAGACGGGCAGGCAGAGGCTCCAATCGGATGGGGCATGGTGAGTCAATGAGAATCAACTTCTCAACCTGATAATTCCTGTCTGGACGGGATTTCTGAAGGTCGGCCAATTGTCTAGTAACCTCGTAGGCGACGACACCTCCAGCAGACCAACCGCCCAGGATGTATGGACCAACAGGTTGTCGGCGCATGACTTCCTCAAGGTACAGTTTGGAAACACCTTCGATGCCGCAGGTGTAACTGGTAGGGTCCTTCATGAAGGGACAGTTGAGACCGTAAACTGCCAGGTTCTTGCTGTCAATGGCCGGAATGGAGACGTAGGAGGTGGCGGATCCGGATCCATCGGGGAACAGGAAAAGGTTCTTGGTGGCAGTCTTTGGGTTGCCCTGAAGCAAGACAGAGGTGGCAGGAGGCATGTGGACAACGACCTCAACTGGAGGAGCGGCCGGAGCTACAATGATGTTGTGCTTCACCTCTGGCTTTGGGGCTGCTGGTGGAGCAGCCTTCTGCTTCTCAAGACCAAGTGCCTTTCGCAAGTGACCAAGAGACGGGTTATCGGCCAGAATGGTAGGATCGAGGTCGATTTCATGCTCTTCACGAAGCTTGCCAAGGACAGTGAGAGCCATCAGGGAATCCATGCCGAGGTTGCTGAGGTCGGTAGTCTCAGTAATTTCGGCCAGGTCCATCTCCATCTCCTGAGCGATGACGACGCGGATCGTCTCAATCATGTCACCGCCATCGGCGGAAGTAGCCGGAGCCTGAGCAACAGCTTCGACGGCAGCAGACTTGCCTTGCTCGGTAAGCTTCGCCGGGAAGTCCTCGGTGTCGGGCGTGGTAATACCAGACTCGACAGTATCATCGTCACTCTCGGAGCCCGAGTCGGTTGACTCAACAGAACTTGCGTCACCAGCAGCTGCGGCTGGTTCGGGGCCGGACATGCCACTGAGATGCTTGCGAAGAGCACCGACCGACGAGTAGTCGGTGAAGAGAGTGCTTTCAACCTCGAGGTCAAGATCCTCACGGAACTTGCCCGAGATGGTCAAGGACATCAAGCTGTCGACACCCATATCAGCCCATTGGATGTCGTCGTTGAGCTCAGACTGGTCAACATCAATCTCTTTGGCAATAATGTCAAAGGCGCGGACCGCAAGACTGCCAGCAGAAGTGGCTTTCGGTGGGGCCGGAGCCTTAACTTTTGGTGCCTTGACCTTGGGAGTCTTGACTTTAGGAGCCTTCGGTGCTGGTGCAGCAACAGCTGCAGGAGCTGCGGCAACTGGTGTTCGTGCAGCGGAGACCTTGGGTGCAGAAACAGGAGTAGCAGCCTTTCCACCAGCGGCAGCCTTGGGCTTGGGCATCATGACATCCATCAACTTGCGAGGAATACACTGGAAGCGGACTGCACCCGCAACACCAATGACTTCCTTGTCCTCGTTGAAGACGTAGACGTCGCCAGCCCTCATCTTGCTTCCAGCAACAGGTTGCATCTTCACATAGGCAAAGTATTGCTTGTCATGCTTGAGCGGCTCGATGAAACGAAGGCTGGACCATCCATGGGAGATGTAGCACTCTTCCATCCGGTTGACGGTGGCATTGACCGTGAAGCCTGAAAGATGGCAGGCGCTGTCGATGTGGTAAGGGCTGAAGTAGAAGTCGCCATCGTTGGGCCCAGCTCGGAGCTTGATGTTGCTGGTGGCTTCAAATTCTGGCCCATCGAAGACCACACTCTGCATACCTTGGTAGATATCAGCGTAGTCGACCAAAGCACCGAAAAGCTTGTATGCCATTGCACGGCTGACCTTGTCGGCCTCACCGTTCTCCATCTTGTGCTTCAGGAGGTCGATTCGGGATTGGATGAGGTATGAAGTTTTACTCCATTCCTGCTTCCAGGCAGCAGCATCCTCGAATCGAATAATGCACTTGGCATGGACAACATCTTTTCTTCCGTTGTTGGTAGTGACAGTGAAGTCAGCCTTTCGTGCGTTCATGTCGATGGACATGGTCATTGTGACGACTTGACTCTCTGGCTGGTTGATGTTCTTGAGGAGAAGAGGTGCTGGATTGTCCATCGTGCCGATGTTGATATCCACCTTCTCGCCTGGGGATAGCAAGTCAACACCATAGTTGACCAAGGTGTAGGCCATGTCGGCATAGAGTGTGGAAGGGCAGAGACCAGTGCCATTGACCAAGTGGCCAGCAATGACTGGGAACAGCTTGGGGTGAGAGAAATCGGACTCTGCCACGATGGTAACAGTCTTGCCCTTGACCTCCTCAGAAACGATTCCTTGGACTGCAGTGGTCAAGTATTTCCGGGCCTTTGCAGGGCCAGCAGAAGCGGTGGCAGCAGGAGCTGGTGCAATAGCCTTGGGGAAGTCGCCCTTGTACAAGAGCCAATCACCTGTGTACTGAAGCCAGTAGTTCTTCTCGTCGTATCCGTAGAAGGGCATGTCATTCAGGACACGAAGAGATTCGTTCTCCTTGTGAAAGGCATCCCAGTTAAGGACTTTGCCAGAAGTATACAGACCAGCCATTGAGGTGGAGATGATCTTCCAAGGGTCCTCATCACGACGCATGGTGGCCAAAGTTGGGACAGACAGGCATGATTTGATCATGCTAGCGCACAACGGATGGCCGCCAACTTCGAGCCAAAGAGTGGTGTCACTAATGGTGGCGGATGACATGCCAGACGAGAGGCCACCAACAAAGTCGACAGTCTTGCGACAGTGTCTGCTGAGGTAGAAAGCATCAAAAATACCACCAACGCTGACAACGTCGCTGAGAAGTGGGGAGATGACTGGAACGCGTGGAGCGTGGTACTTGACGGACGCTGCCAACTTCTCAAAGTCTGCGAGGATGGGGTCGACCTGCGAAGAGTGGAAAGCAAATGGCAACTTCAGCTTGGTGCACTTCTGACCAGCGTCGGCCAGCTTCTGGGCAACAGCATCAATGTCCGCCATTGTGCCAGAGAGAACAGTATCCGAAATACCATTGATGCATGCAATCTCGATCTTGCCTTGGCTGTTGGCAACAACGTCCTGCAGGCCGGCAACGGGTGATCTGACGGCAAGCATGGCGTGCGTGCCCGCTGTGCACTTCTGCTCAAGAAGCTGTGCTCGCTTGCCAACAAGGTAGATGGTGTCGGCAATGGAAAGAACACCTGCAGCTTGAAGGGCAGCATACTCACCCAGAGAATGGCCAATAACCACACTGGGGGTGACTCCCCATGTAGCCCAGAGACGAGTAAGAGCCATCTGGACGCAGCACATTCCCAGCTGGACGACTGTTGGTGGCAAGTGCTGTACCTCTGTAGATCCGTCAATCAAAGGCATGATGGATGGCAGACCTTGTCGGAGAGCAATCTCGTTGAACTCTTCGATGTCGTCTCGGAATTGCTTCGATGTCTCGAAAAGCTTCTGTCCCATGCCAGAGTATTGCGAGCCTTGTCCAGTGAACGCCATGGCGATTTGTGGAGCGGCAAGAGGGATGGGGTTGTGAGTCTGATCAGCAATAGCCTTCATTGATTGTTGCAGTTGGGCGATCGACTGGACCGGGAATGCAGCACGGTAGTTGTAGTGAGCCCTGCGAGCAGTCACAGTATAAGCCAAATCAGTTAGACCAACATTGGGATTGCTGGCCAGGTAAGCTTCGTATTTGGCCAGCGTCTTCTTAAAAGAGGCCAATGATTTGGCGGAAACGGTGACAACATGGGTAGAGCGAGGGTCAGCTGTTGGCTCCTTTGGCACTTCAGGTCCATCCTGCAGAAGCATAGCCGTGTTACCACCAGCTGCACTAAAGTTGTTGATGAACACAGTTCGCTTGCCACCAGCAGGGCGTGGGAAGGGTGTTGGTTGGAAAGCGATGTTGACGTTGCGCTCCTTCAAATCAGGGGCAAAGTTCTTGTTGATCTGCTTTTTGATTCCCGTGTGTGGTGGGATCTTGCTCTTCTGGAGCATCATGAGGACCTTGATCAAGGCACTAACGCCTGAGACGGCCTCACCGTGACCAATGTTCGACTTGACTGCACCGACGTACAATGGCTGATCGGGCCGTCTGCGGTTCTGTCGAGGAGCGAACACAGATGTGACTGATTCCATTTCAATGCCGTCTCCAGCCTGGGTACCAGTTCCGTGCATTTCGACGTAGTTGACTTCGTTGCAAGGAACGTTGCACTCCTTCAAGACCTTGTCGAACAAGAAGGACTGGTTCTCGGCGCAAGGATGGGTAATGGAAACTGCCTCGGCAGAGTGGTTGGTACCAATACCACGGATGACACCCAAAATCGGGTCTCGGTCGGCCATAGCATCATCCAAACGCTTCATAATGACCGTGCAGACACCGTCACCTCTGCAGTAGCCATCGGCATCATTGTCCCAGGTTTTGCAGGATCCTGTCCTGGAAAGGAAGTGACCTCTGCTAAGACCGGAGAAAATATCTGAATTGGTCAGAACGTTGGCACCACCAGTAAAGGCGGTGTCACATTCGTTCGCTCTCAACGAGGTGATGGCCACGTTCATGGCGGCGAAACTCGAGGAGCAGGCAGTATCAACTGAGAAACTGGGGCCGGAGAACTTGAAAAAGTAGTTGATGCGGCCGGGGCCAAAGGCACGCACACCGCCGGAGATGAAGTACGTATCAATGTCCTGGGCGGCGTTTACCTCACGCCAATCGTCGGAGGTCTGACCATAGAAGGTACCAATTCTGTCCTTTTTCGTGGATGGAGTTCGGTCAGGGACGATACCTGCCATTTCCATGGCTTCGTAACCGGTCGCAAGCATTAGTCGCTGCATAGGATCGGTCTGGGCGGCTTCTCGAGGAGACATGTTGAAGAATCGGGCATCGAATAGACCAGGCTTTTCGATGAAGTTAGCGAATGGTGTATGTGAGGTGTTCTTCTTCTTGGATGTGGGATCTGTGTGAGATTCGACTGGAAACCTGTCTGGAGGAACTGGTCGATGAACGTCGAGACCCTTCTCCAGCAGTTGCCAGAAAAGCTCGTTGTCTGCGGCATCGGGGAAGCGACCGGAGTAGCCCACAATGGCGATGTCAGCTTCTCGCCTCGAATGCTGAGTTCCTGCTGGAGCAACGGCACTCCAGTGAGATTGATCTTCGAGAGTAACCTTTGGCGTGCTGGCCTTGAGAGCCGAGACAACACTGCTGGCAAGGTTTGTGGGTCCGACAGCAAAGACCTTGGCTTCTGAGGGCTTGCCAGATGCACAGTACTTCAAGACCTTGTCCCATCGCAAGGGCTCAATTACGATCTCCTTCAAGGCATTCTGCAGGAGCTCGTATCCATTTTGAGCTTCGACTGGGCTGCCAGTAACGCTGGAGCAGACTGGGTACCTCACAGTGGTATTGCCGAAAATAGCCTTCGTCTGTGGTCGGAGGATCTTGTCCAAATCTGATTGTGAGTGTAGGTGGGAGGCGTGGTAAGGAGCGAATATTGATACAGGGGCATTTTTATGCGTTCGGAAGAATTCAGAATCCTCGAATAGACTGGCCTTCGTTGATGGAGGTCCGCTGATTGTGACTGAAGTGGCTGAAGATGCACTGATCCATAGTCTGCTTGTTGGTGCTGTGCCCTTCTCTTTGTGGAATGCATCCAAAGCTGCCTGTGCCGACTTCTCATCCGCAGCAACAATGGTAGACCACGACCCTGACTTGGAGTCGCCCTCAATCTGCTCTGCTACTCGCCCAACGTGGGCACCGGCTCGGAAGGCGATTCGGACGGACTCGACGGCCAGGGGAAGAAGAGCTGTCAGGGAGTCTGCAGAGGCAACCGCTGAAGCGGCAATTAAACCAGTACATAGGCCAACTAATCGTGCATCTGCATTATGAGGAATGTATGAGGGCGTTCTCTCTTCGAATGCGCTGCGGAGAGAGAGGTCAGTGCTGAACCAGAGGATTTTCAGGGGCAAGTCAAGCCACGTACCCAATGAAATGAGTGAATTGAGAAATACAAACGAGAGCGCTCTCGACGGCGGCGTCCTTTGCGTCGCCTCTGTAATAACGATCGACCAACTCTTGAACGGTGGAGAAATTAGGGACTGCTTTTGAAGGATGGGATCGGCTTTTGTTTTCGACTCTGAGGGCGTCGCCGGCTCGCTCCAGGAAGGCTTGTAGGATAACATCGTCCTTCCGGGTGAAGACCTTGGCGAAGAAGGCCCGGCAGTCAGCCGTCTGATCGCCAAAGACGTAGACCTCCTCCATGTTGAGGATTGAAAGAGACGACGACTTCGAACGAACGTTGGTTTTACACGGGAGAGGAAAGGGGAGAATAGGGAATGGTCAGCTAGTTATCATATAGGAGTTGACGGGACCCGGGTATGAAAATAGATCAATGAGCTCGATAGGTGAGTGGAGGAGACAAGGACAAGCCTGAGCCTGCGATGGAAATGACAGCGCCCCCCTGGAGGGATCCACTGGCCGCAGGAGGGCATGCACGAGATCTGCGCGCTGGAAATCAAGCGCATGGCGAGGGCGACGGGAGGATACAACGACTCCCAATCTGGAGAGGCGCAACCCTGCGTGCGAGACTGGCGAGTCTTGCGGTCATGACAACAGACTCCACCACATTGTTTCCCAAAAACCCTAGTCAGCACTGCTTGCCCACAGCTTCGGCGCCCGAATCCGGCAAATACAGGGGTTAGATCCAGATGAGACAGCGTGGACTGCGCAATGGCCTGTCTGCTACGGTAAGGTGGCTTTACCAAGCTCGGCTCGTAATCTTACACCATTTTACCGCCTTACAAACTATAGGTACAACCCTGGAAGCAATCTATGGATAACATCGCCTGCTCCAGGCCACCCATTGACTTACCGTGACTTGCCTCGACTCGCCAGGCTTGCGCTGTCAGCATGGTCGATAGAGGCCAGCATGGCAGGATCGCATGAACCTCAGCCGCACTTGGAGCTGCGGACGAGTGCCATTGGCAGTCACGACGTACACTAGAGGCTGCGGAAGGAGAGTTTTTCTTGTTGCATCACGAGCCGCAACTGCAGGTTTGATAGTGTCGCTTGGCCTGCAGACCTGCCACCATCCTGGAGTACGTTTTGCTTGGAAATCGCATTGGCATCCGTTTGATACTAGTAGTGGTTCACCCGAACCCAAAAGATTGTACTATGGTCCGTGACGGTGCCACGGCTATGGCACTGCAGACACGATGTTTTGCTCATCAGATGGGATGCAGAACTTCCACTGCAACGCTCGTGGAGCAGCGATTCCTACATTGTGCCAGTCGAGCATCGAATAGTCATGGAGCCCAAGTACCACAAACCCCTTCCGAAGGCCAGGCAGCATGGTCGCAGCATAGTACCTTATGTGGTAACAACCCGGAAGAAGAGCGCAGCCCCAATACGAACCATTACAAACTTGTAAAGACGAATAGTCGCAGGTTGACAATACGTCAAAAAACCCAATTCTTCACCCCTGTTGTGTGCTGAGGCTGAGAAGAGGTCCCTCACCTCCCTCCACTACTGGCGGCAAGGAGATTGGAGGGAACCTTTCAAGACAAATCTGGGGGTCCGCATACTCCCAAATGATGACTGCATGACGTTGAGCATTATTATCATGTTCCGAATTGTTTATTCGGTTGACGCTTCGAGTCCCGATTGTTTACTCCGTACGGAGTACTGCTGTGAGAATGCTATTATTGTGGGCTCAGGCTGCGTTTGATGATGAATGGACTTTGGTGACTTCGGACTGGAACAAGAGTACGATGTCATTCAGAGGAATCCTAGCACCTCCACGCAAGAAATCCGTCAAACCAAACACCTCCAGGACCCGTACCATCACTATCTTTTCCCCGAGCCAAAAGCTGACAAACAACGGCCTGCCGTGGCAAATGCGATAGGAGGTCTAAGGTTGGCCCATCATTTTACCTATCCAACTCCTTCGAAGCTTGAAAAGCGAATCCTTTGCGAACCAACACAGCAATTTCACTGGCGGCTTGGATGCTAAGCGGACTTGGGGACAAATCAGCGGGAAGCGAGTGCTCCTGGATGGGCGCTGGACCTCGTGAAAGGGGAAAAGGGATCATATGCTCGGACCAGAATCGCAAGGACGGGTCAAACATGCTTCAGGTTTGTGCCATCTAACTTCCGTTTAGCGTCGTCCTACTCCCCAGTAGCGACCAGGGCTCCTGGTCTGATATCCTATATTTGGTGGCTCAGGCCCTGGCACCATGCCGCTTCCGGCACAGTGGCTTGTCCAAGCCTTCAGGCCAGCAGCTGAATGCTCCAGCTGCTCTTTCCACACCTCCTCCACTCAACCCGCAACAAAGTCACACCAAGTGTCTGGTAACAGTTCCATACCGCCTTCCATCCGCCTTCGCCCATTCATTCTTGGTCCACCTCGTCCGTGGCTCAGGCTCAGGCTTTTGACACGAACTCACGACTATAGTACCAGTACGGAGTACCATGCTCCTATGTTGGCGAGAAGCGTGGTCAGGGCGGATGTTGCCATACGACACGTCGTGCGCACCACGATACACCACTCAAGCTTGTGCAAACAAGAAGACTTGAAGCTTTTCTCAAGCTGCTGCAATCTCCAAGATAAGTTGACGATGCTATCGGAAAGTAATACCAATGACAAGGGGCTGAATCTGGCCGTCCGATCCGCGCACAGGAAGAACTTCTCATGCGCCAACTCATTTCATTCTATCCACTATCGCCCATCTTGCATATTGTTGTTTGTTTATTATTCACATGCTGTTGTTGTGTCTCTGCTTCTCCGGCTCGTCATACCTGGTGTGAGCAACTCGAAGGTGCTGACGGTAGGACTCGCATGCCAATGACTTCAGGATTGGACGGTTTTGCCTTTCACGCGACACCTAATTATTTCTTCAGCCTTAACAGTGACCGGACCCATTCCTTGGGTGGAGTGAGTCTAAAGTACAAGTCCAAGTACCACGAGCCATAGGTAGTCTCCGCCAAACCGTGAACCAACAATGCGCCCTACCCGCTGATAATGCCCGATCCAGTTGCTCCTCAATCGATAAGAAGGGTGACTTTGAACTGGCTACAACCGAGCCTCCTCCCTCTCCTTTTGTTCGCATGGCTTAACAGTCGCGAACAGTTCGAAGCGAGGTGGGAGATTACTTGGCGAGGGTGGATTGGCTGCAATAAGGTACTACAGTATGTTTGCTATGTCCATCTTACCCACCCATTCATTTATACGATGGTACGGAGCTTCTTCGTAAATAGGAGTCCTCGATCAGACGAGCACCTTCCTCTTTGCTGGGCATCCACGGACTTTGATATCGCTTCTCGTTCTCTTGTGGTGTCGACCTCTTTTGTCCGTCCACTTACTTTGCTACCTAGCCTTGCTATTGGTGATCCTTACTGACCTCGCTTACATCCTCTGTCAGCCGCGGATCCTGTCCGCCGCCATCTTTCCACCCATGCACTTAGCTAAGAATTGCGGTTGCTCCTTGGCTCGCTTCGTCTCGCACACCGGTCTACCCAATACTGCCTGCCCGGACCTGGTCAGCACTAGCGCTGCAGCTGGAGAAGATCATGACTGGATCGCTCCACATGACCATTGCGACAACTATGATGTTTCTCACCAGTCGCATCCATTACCTTATTTTCCTACGACGTACCAAAATGTCAGGCCATGTTTCGGCCAGAATCGTGGAGGGAGTACAAGGTATGGAAGTTAGGCCTTGCGGCCCTCATGGACAAGAACCATTCCAGCCCGTGATCGTTGACCCAGTCCGCTTGCTCAATGCCGCTCGCAGGAGCTGCGAGTCACAGATTGTCAACCCGTGGGACTCATGCCATGCTGAACATTCCCGAACAGGTTTGGGTCTATTCGAGCCTCGAGCAAGCTTGGTTGTGATATAAGAGCGTCCCAACCTGAAATGTCACCATGACATTCTAGAAGTCACTTCTTTCCAAGAATAAACAGTGAGCGACCGTGTCATTCTACGAGGATGCGTGTGTGATCTTGAATGGCGGGGTCCAACAACTCGTACTGGTGTGGATGTTGCTCTTCAAGTGCGCTACGCCTTTCACATCGTCGCAGACTTTGAACACAAAGATACCAGAGATGTTCGTGTGGGCACAGCAGCCACCTCACATGCCACGTTCATGGCAAGTGTCATCCGCATTTCACTGGTTAGCTCGATACGTTTGGTCATGCTACTGTCCGATACAGCCACTGACTCTGTCCATGCGACGGTGAGATCTTTAGGCCTTCTTGGTTGCCGGGCAGTATTGCTATGAAGCCAGGGTCGGACCTTGCATCGATTCCAATATTGCGGTCATATGTTCCCAGCGGTTCTCATGTCCCGACGAATGCCACGGCTGCGAATCGTTGCACAAACCTGCAAAATGAAGGCAGAAGTTCCAGCTCGTCCAGGATCATGGACCTCGCTACCACGCCGTGGGCGGAAAGCTTCATCCCTCGCAACAAGATTGCACCAATATAAGCTGGATGTACTCTCAAAAGCCGGCTTTTCTTGCAGGAACAAGCACCCAGCCCGTGGCCATGTTATCAACTGGACTGCAGCACGATGAGGCGGTATCTAATAACCTGTCAATGCACGATAACCGCGATGACAGTTACCGGCGATCTGGGGTCAGGATACACCCAGCCGCTGCAACCTCGGATGTTATTTTTATGAAACCTGCAGCTACGAGGTAAGGCACGGCACAGTCAAGGAAGAATCTCGAGCTTGGTCAGATGCTTTGATTGGTAGGGGTTCCTACATCCTGGTGACACGAAGGATATCTATAGGCGCAAGTAATGATATCACGAATCAAGTTCACGATTATAATATGGACCATATCAAAAAAGTAGTGCTTGCGCAATGTCAAGGACAAAGCCGGAATATATTGCATATGCCATCCTTGTCGGCGGGTGAGTAGGCGGGATGATTCCAGGTTCGACCAAGCTTTCAATGCCACCGTTCCGCAAGCTTGGAAACGTAGCAACCACTCGCTTGCTTTTGTGCGTGGATAGTACAGCGTACAGCTGCAGTCCAGCACATGTTGTAGGCTGGACTCACGCCCGGATGCTCTACAGCGCCAGAAA
Source organism: Vermiconidia calcicola (assembly GCA_035928285.1). Taxonomy (NCBI): domain Eukaryota; kingdom Fungi; phylum Ascomycota; class Dothideomycetes; order Mycosphaerellales; family Extremaceae; genus Vermiconidia; species Vermiconidia calcicola. The sequence continues at coordinate 57,065 of JAXLQG010000011.1, forward strand.
TCAGGGAATTCCATATCCCTGGTCCGTCTACGCTGGGCCGTTATGCATTTCCGCATTGGACGAATGGTGCATATTCTTGACGTAGAGAATGCCAGCTTGTGTCCATTGAGGTTGCATACCGACCAATCACCCTTGTGCCTGACAACCGGAGTCCGACAACAACCAGATTTCTGCGCATGTGCATGTCGGTTCGCCAGTCAAGTGTCCAATGACGCTGATATGAGTCAAGATCGTCATGAATTGCTGCATGCAGGGAAGAGCTGAGCAGCGGGTTCCACGTGGTGTGCACAAACTGAGTAATTCTCACGAGCGGACTGAGTCCGAAACATTGACAAGAGCATCAGCCATAACACGTAGCATAGTGGTTTAGTCAGCTGGACGTTGGGGACTGGATGGGACTGTGCCATCATGGTGCTTAAGATAGAAGTCAAACAGCCACAGAGAGAGGCCATACGGATACGGTGGATGGTGATAACTCATAATAAAGAAAGTGTCCGATTCGCGGACTGAGTTGGGGGGGGAAGGAATTGGGCCTTATTAGGCACCTTGGCTGAGGCGCAGGCGGAAGAAATCGCGTGTTGGAGATAAAATAGGGGCCGCCCAAACGAGGCTTAGGCTTCTGCGTGGCTCTGACTGCGCTACAGAAATAAGAATGGGTGCTGAACACCTCCCCCGGGCTCCCGAGGTTGGTCACTCCAGTAGGTACCAAACTTGCAGTTAACGTACACAGCCAAATGCAAGTACCTGTGGGACGGAGTATAGCCTGGCTCGTTTTAGGAATAGCTGTGCCTCACACACCGTTCGTCTGTGAGATTCTGCGTTTCGGCTGCTGCTTCATACTCAGTCAATCCGGTTTTAGTAGCATGACAGAGGAAGAAAGACTACACATGCCCTGACCAGCCTAACGGGACGAGTACGAGTCAAAGAGAAGCTGAAGTGGGATTCGTTTAGGTGACCCTAGCTGCCGATACAGATACCACTTCTACCCTTCGTGTTCTTCTCCTCATCGACACGACACGTCCTTCCGAACTTGACTTCTTCCGTGCTCTACTACTCCCATAACCAGCCTCTTCAATTTCCTACCCAACGGTTTGACGTCTCAGCTAACTCGTCTTTCGTTTGGTACTCGTCCTTCAACCAGACTTTGCATACTTCTTGTTGTCAAATCACACCACACAATGACCAAGCTGCAAAAGCTACCTCCGCCGGCCTATCCAGGCCGACCAACCTCCATGTCCACCGCCTCTCTGCAGCATGCTGTACCATATGAAAGTCTACCGCAAACGACGCAACAACCCGTGCCTGTAATGAGTGCTGTGACACCTGCTTCCTACTCCGATCTTCCATCCACCAACCCCTTCTCGGCCAATTTCGCTCCTCAACCAGCACCGACCGCAGGCCAACCGTCCCCCTTTTCTCCCGTATCGCCTCTCGTCGAGACCGAGCCCCTTCATCGGCGGTCGCAGGCCGCGGTCGCTGCGCCTACACTTCACAGACCAGATGCGAACCAAAGAAGATCGAGAGATCTACGACGTCTTGATGGAAAGCCATATCCAGGCTCCCATCCCGCGGAGGAGTCTGCAAAGTCGGTCAGGGTAGCGAAGGACATGCACAACGGCGCTCTACCACCCACATACAGGCGGCAAGCGCCGGAGCTCATCCAGTCCCCAGACGTTTCGCAGGCATCGACAAACTCTCCGGAATGCAAGTCGTGCGGAAAGAAACGCGTTGAAGGGCAAGACTGCGGCCAATGTGGGAAGCGCAAGTCCAGTGCACCAACAGCAGCCACTACGACACCACCTGCAAGCCATCACACGCCCACGCCATCAGAGGGTATGAGCTCTCACCGATCACGAATCTCAGAAAGCACGACTGCAGGACCCTCAAGTTCGCCTGGCTCGTCCGCAGGCGGAGGAGTACGATGCTGCAACAAATGCGGCCGCCACAAGCGCCCACAATCCATTGACCAAGGCCGACGCAGTCATGTCCTCACCGTCACCGAGCCCATGCCCATGGCAAGCCATCCCGCCATGCGAATCCACCAGGCCGGTCTCTCGATCCGACCAGACGCACCCGCCCAGCGAAATTCCGTTTACCCCCAAATCGACGTGATTCCACCGTCGACCACGTCATTCAAGCCGTCAATCCAGTCTCCTTTCTCAAACTATGGTGATGAGTCTCCTCTTGTGGAGAGAGCTGTCAGGCAGGAGATCAAGCCAGTCCGCCATTCGTCCCTCATCCGCTCCTTGTCCCGCAGATTGAGCAGAAGAGACAAGAACAAGACCCCTCCAGCACAGGCGCCTTTGCCGAGTCAGCAACTCGCCAACGATGAGAACCAATCCGGCGAGCAGAGTGCAGGACGACTGATCAACATGATCAGCACTGCGATGCAAGGTCCCCCAGCTGATCGCGACACAAACTACTCCCTGCTCAATGTAGGCGAACAGCTCGATCGTCCAACCACGCCGTTCTCTTTTGTTGGCGGGAAGGACGAACAAGACGCGTTCGAGATGGTCGACATGCGTGAGCGCGAATCAATCTCTGACAAAGATAGCTGGAAGGAGGGTGCAGAGGGGATTTCTAGCACGAGACCCGAAGGCGATGCCATCCCGCAAGATACTATCGACGTTGTTCCCCGGTCCAAGTCGGCGGATCCGTTCAGCCAGCATCTGTCAATCCCAGATGCGGATAGACCTCAGATCACGAGATTCAAGAGCTTGAGGAGTGGTGTGTCGCGGATGAACAGTAACATCAGCAGATCGACGAGTCTGAAGAGGTTGGGCAGTTTGAAGACGGCGCATCATGCGTGGTACAGGGATGATATGGCGATTGAGGGCCATATGGGAGAGAATGCGGTTCCTGCTTTCTAAATGTACCGGTTGTATTTAATGTTTAATCACGTTGGTGAAGGGTTTATGACTGGCTTTAGATGATACCATTTTCATTTCGAATTTATGCCCTTTCTATGGCTCTACTCATCCTTCAATGCCGGCCCTAAATGCACGTGTCCAAGACCACCACACAACCTAGATGTTTTTCCTTGTTGTGCTCCTCCTCTTCGCTCTACCTCACCGGAAGACCTTTGACTGCTCAACTCGATCGGCATGCTTCTTTACGGATGACTTCACAAACTCGATCACGTTCCCACTAGGGGCAAATGTGGTTCAACCGCCATCGCTTACTGACTAATCGCATAAGCGCATAAGCGATGCCGCGACCCCTCCTTGCCCTTTCCCTAAGACCTCGACGCAACTACCCTGATGATGCCTTTTTTTTAAATCTCTTCTTGCGCAGTCTCGTACCCTTGCGAGGAGTAGTCTGGTCAATCCAAATAGGAATCCGTTGAGAGACCTGACAGGTTTTTGAGTTGCTTACTCTACTGCGAGCCTCAGTGTTCACCGCGACGCATGTCATGAAAGGCCAACTTATGCCCAAAGTCCCTGGTCTCCCTGATGTTCCGGCAGAGACAGATGTCGAGGCGGGGAGTCGGATGGACCTGCTGTTCATTACACACTCCTGCAGCCAAACGATCAAAGCAGAGACGATACATGATAAGCGGGAAATCAATCGTCGAGCTCAGAAGAATGCATTCATCAAACGCCGACAGGCACGACAAGATGAAGCTTTGCGAAGAGCTGAGACAGCCCCTTCCCGTTTGTTTGGTGATCTTCGTCGTCGCGACATCCAAGATGGCCATGAAACACTCTCGCAGGAACCGGAAGGAGTTGAAATGGCAGGTGGGAACACCTCAGTCGGTTCGCTACACTACTATCACGCACCCAGCGTGACTACTTACCTCGACTCCGGTCGAGTTGATCCTTTCGACACAGGCAAGATCCCGATGACTCCACAGATGCAGAGCGTCTTCATGTGGTACTTTAACGTGATCCTACCTGTGGTCGAACCAACGCAGGTAGAAAGGGATGATTATAGTCGATGGGCAGTACCACTATTCGGCCAGGAGCCCGCATTACTTTTCGCTCTCCTGACATGCATGGCCCACGATATGGAGCAATCTACTGTAGCCGGGTTCGGTCCTCCAACTAGGAGGAATATGACTTCAGAACGACTTCAATACAAGGTCAAAGCCATCGAGGCACTGAATGAGTCACTGGCGGATCCAAAAGCTGCGGTCAAGCCATCAACGCTCCTCGCGGTCCATTTTCTTCTCTGGCAAGAGGTTTGTACATCCCATCTATGGCTTTTACACATGCCCAATCGCGCCCGCATCTGATACTCTCCTGCAGATCTTTGCTGGTGACGAGTGTGTACACCTCGATGGTGTGCAGAGACTCCTGGAGTGGAGAGGCGGCTTTCATGGGCTACAACGGAAAGCACTGGAAGGCGTCATGCTGTACGTATACCACCTCTTCTTCTGGCTCGGATTGATCTCGGTCTCCTAATCGCAAGACACCTCAGAGGATGTTTCTGGAGGGCCATCAGGACCCGAACGAAACCCACCCTTCCAATGGTGCCGGGTGATTTGCGACTCACAGACGAGCAATTCTCGAAGATTCTGTCACGATGCGACCCAGCGACCGCTCGACTAGGCGAAGGCTTCCTCGACCCAGAAATCAGTCCTTTCTTTGATGGAGAGATGTTCCAATTGCTCCAAGACGCACGGAAAGCATGGGTGTAAGGAACCTTTTTTCCTTCAGCTTTGGACTGACAGCAGCCCGCTCTATCGTATGTTAGCAAAGTGTTCGCTAACACCTGATGGCAGATGCTTCGAATCGATCGGCGTTTACGACTTTCACCCAGATATCAAAAGACAAGCCACCATTATGCGCGTCAATATTGACCATCGCTTGCTCTCATATCCCTTCGACCACTATGGGACGCACAGACCCATGCAAGAAGCGATCCGGCAAGCTTTTGTCACCTTTAGCAGCGCTCACTACTGTGTTGTCCAACCATCTAGCAAGATCGCCCGTTGTCATGTCGAGGATTTGCAGAATGCACTTACAATGACCGACTTGAAGTCCTGCTGGGGTACTGCTAGCAAGGCGCTCCTGTGGGTGTTATTTCACGGGGCGCATCTAACCTTTGGCCAACGTGAGCGACCATGGTTCGTGACCGCTCTCGCTCGAGTCTCGCAGAGCCTTCAACTGCAGACCTGGATACAGACCCGGGCGATACTCGTACGGTTCTATTATGTCGATCGAGTATTTCAGGACTCCTTCCGGAAAATCTGGGAGGAGGTGGAACTTGTGCGTAATAGCTTGTCGAGCTGGTTCTGAATTCCTATCAAGCCTGCGGAGATTTCGGCTTCAAGATGATCACGGGTTGCGGTTTACATGCTGCAGGAAGTCTTGCCCGAGAACTACTAGTATCTGTGTACTTTCTACTGTCCTCTTCGCGCTTGCGGTCCGAAGTCAACATGCCAACGGCATCAAGGTGGATGGCACAACATGACACTGTCGTCAGCAGAGTCTTGCTGACGCACGTAGCCGTACCTTTTTCATGACTTCCTGCAAACTCGTTTATCCTCAAGGATCGAGTCGTGTCTTCCTATGAGGTAGAGTACAGCACGCCGTCTAGCCATTGGGTTGGAACCGAACTCAATAACCGAAGGGTCGGTCTCCCAGCTGGACTTGTTCGGTACGATGTTCCCAAGATGGCAATGGCCTCTAAAGCCTCTGGTTGGCCGGTTCTAAGCAGTCACCGCTCTGTGCGTCCTGCGGTTGGGTAGCGTGGTTGATGGACGCGCCGCCTCCGAGGCAGCGCAGGATGCTACCCGTACTACCAGGGCTGGAATGCGGCATCATGATGGCGGCTTGCCGCTCGTGCGGCAACTCCGAAGACTGACTACGCGAAGTTGAACGGATGTCATGGCCATGGGTACTGGTGAAGGGTCATAGAAGAAGCTTGGACGACGTAAATCGTAACCTGGGCGGACGATGTTCCCTCCCCTGGAGCTACAGTACGACCAACCCAATCCGGTTATAAGTGGTCTGCATCGAGCCAATCATGGAACGGAAAACCTCATTCACAATCTGGTATAGCTTGAAGGCATGCAAGATTAGCGCCTCTACTGTGTTACTGGGACTAAGGGTAGATCAACCCTAAATCAACCCGGCACTGGAGCTCATGGAGTCAACAACCAATTACCAGCGCATTCCGCAATTCTACTTTGGATAAAGCGCACTTCAAGGAGTTCAAAAGGGAACGTGGTTGTTGCCCACATAACATGACCAAGCCCCTGCCGACGGTACAGCTCAGGTCATGGCTGCGTGAATGGAAGAAAGTAAAGAAAATACTCCTGATTGCAATACTAGGCCACCGTGGCTTGCATCAAGCTAATCGTGCATACTCGCAAACCCACCGTGCAAAGCCACATGGAAATGCGCTTCACGAGTCATTGAAGCTACAAAATGCCAATCGATCATTGCTTGTCAACTCAAGGTCGATGACAGAGCCTGCATGAAGGTCTTTCTAAAACACCAAATGCCCCTGTCGGGTGACTACGGCTCAAGAGACTAAGGACAACAGATAGGGATATCGGTGCGATCAAGACAAGACTACCAACATCACCGCCGTTCTCGACCGCAATCAGGTCTTGCACCAAGACACAAGTTCGCCATCAGCCTTGTTGGACGCTCGCAAAAGTCATTATCGATATTGACCCAAGAGCCATGTCTGCCATGTTAGATGCCTCATCGAGTTATGACTCTCTAGATTCTGCTCTGTTCCCTTGCGACATGTCCTACCAAAACGACTATGTGGGATTCGAACTATCTCTGACTCCTTTCAATAGTGTAAGTCTCTAGTTCAGTGGGTTTCGTCCGAAATGAGCCATTAACATGGATAGCAGCACATCGACGGTCTGATAGATTATCCGGACGTCGAACATGGAAAACTCATGTCGCATCAAACGAAAGACACGATTGTAAGAACGAACGATTTTGATTGTGCGGAGATGCTCGAGAGAACATCCTCCGGCATACCATCTTCATCATCATCGATTAGCGAGGATAGGTCCGGAGAGTCTGCAAAGCTGGTAAGTTATGAGACTAATGTACTTCTCCGAAGCGAGGGAACGAACCCCTTTCTTCCTTAAAGTTCTTGTCATATCTGAGGAAGAGGAAACTGAGGCAGTTCTATTGTTATAGCGCCGACGTGCTCAGAATCGCGCTTCTCAACGAGCTTTCCGCGAGCGCAAAGAAAAGCATATCAAAGGCCTGACGCGGCAGTTCGAGGCGTTGTCGGCCGCGCATAATACACTCCGAAAATCCTACGCACAACAACGCAACGTCTTGGTACGACTTCAAGCACATATAGCAGAGCTCGATGCCGAGATACGTGCGATGCATGCGTCTCGGGAAGCGACCAATATGACAGTGGGTGGCCAGGCATTCGGCTGGAACACCTTTGGCACATTCGATGCCTTCACATTTACTACTAGCACACCGATCTGTTCCTCCAGTCAAGCAATCCCACAGGACACGGAGAGACAGTTGGGCTCGATGTATACGAATGATCCGTTTATGTCACTAGCGGAGGACTGGCCTGGTTCTGAGGATCTCTTATCTCTGCAGTGAGGCTCATGTTGGAGGAGATACCTCGTTTTGCATGTACTTGGAAGTTTTCGCATGCATCGTCCGGTCATCATGTTCTTGTCAATGATGAATGGTTTGTTCGATCAAAGCCATGACGGGAACGAAAGACTGTGTTAATGGTATACCATACAAGCCAGTCGGATCGATCAAGATCAGTATTTCATGTCTAAAGTATTCAAGGAAAGATTTCGCTGTTCTCTTACAATGCGCTATTGGTGAAGTGAGAAGCGCCGCGAGGTGATGAGACACAGTCAGTCGAACCCATATTGCCGTCGGCATTCTCGAAGGCAAACCCAGGCGCGGAAGCAGTAGCCCTCTGATACCAAGCTGTAATTAGAATCCTCTATCGACAGTCTAAATGGCGGTGATACAGGCAGGCCCTGGGCATGACCACGTACTCGCTGCCAAGGGCTTTACCCGGAGCACAGGCAGACGAGGCTACGGAAGGATCTGGCCAGATGTCGTCGCTTGCTAGTACTAGTAGCGTGCTGATCTTCAAGTACGACATCGTGGCGTACCGCGCAGGGACAGAAAATGCAGGAACCGCAGTCCCGAAAGTGACCCTGGTGCCTTACCGCTGCAGGCTTCGCTGCAGGTTTTGTGGAATTGGTCCGGTAACCGATGGCGAAACGTTGGGACCGATACCCATACGAGGTCAGACGCCGGAAAGGTTCCAGCTAAGTGTGCCAGGACAAAGTGGAGCTGACCCGACTCGACCCCGTGGGTTCGTTGTCCGCGGCAATAATGCCCTGGAGTCGAGACGAATGGCCGGATCAGCGGCCGATGGCGTGGGCGTGGGCGTGGGTGGGCACAACCGTACAGCACTAGTATTTATCTAGATCTCGAGACTGGTCGCCGATCAGAGACGAGGGGGGCACTGAGAAACACCCCATGCTTGCCTAGAGGCATAGAGCTGTTCTGGTGAGCTTTTGTCGACTGGGCTTACTTGGCCTTTTGCCTGTGTCTAGCCCTGCTGTGCTGTCAATTCGGACAGCTGCTCGCTGCTCTTGGACCTCTCCAGTCGCCGGGAGGAGTGTCTCTCTCCCGAGTGAGCGGCGGTCTCGGGCGTCATACGGAGATTCGTGTAACTTGCAGGCATACTTTGTAAGTTAGTAAGTCCTCAATATGCCAGAGCGAAGTGCTCGTACTAGTATTGCCTTCCTGGTTTTGCTTTGGGCCGGGTCTCCTCTGGCAAACGCAGCGCACTGCACAGTCTTTGGGACGTCTGCCCATTGCCGCTGCTCGTGGCAAAGCATTTTCGGCAAATCTTGTGCAGTTGTAGAAGTGTATCTGTCAGCGATAAAGTAGGAGTAAAGTGCCCTCCATGTGAACTTCGATGGCTTGCGAGGTTTCCCGGGATGTCTGAGAAGGTGTGGTAGATACGGTAGTGTAGTTGAGGCTGGATCGATGCCCCTGGGCCGGACAGAAGCGAGCGTTCATACTGAGCGCCATGGCACAAGAAGATAGAACTTGTAGTGAGTAAATCGCCCTGGAAGACTTTGAGCTTCGATGGCCGGCGAGCCGGATACTGGCAGCGTAGATCTGATGGTTTCACAACATGTTTGGTAGAGGGTACGGAGTAGTAGGGCGGCGTCAGCCTCGTTCCGAGGTAACCTGGAACCTGCGCCTAACCAAAGTGATGTCAGTGCACTTTGCCCATCTCGCCCATCTCAACTCCTCAACTCGGCCATCTTTCATCTTTCATGTTTCAGCATCCACACTGTCCAACTTTTGAAGCAACTCCGTATCCTGGAACAGAGCCTGTCAACATACTGCTGCAGTCGTACTCCTGACCGAAAGGCTCCTCGTATCTCGAACCACTCATCTCTCCAGCCAACGCATCCTGAGTCGCTTCTCAATCTGGCAGCCTTCGCATTCCAGCACGCTCTACAACGCCTCGAAGCCGAGCGACGAGCTCGCTCTTTAGCCGACATGGGCGACCTACAATTCGCCAAACAATTCCTTACCTCTCTCGACAACAAGTCTACCAAGTACCAAGCAGATCATGTCTTCGACCCCAAAACGTACCAGATGCGGATCCCTGTAAGTGGCCTCGCCCTCAGTCATCAGCCCGTACCAATCACCTACCTGTCATTGCAGTCATCCATGATATTGACGAAGAGATGAACAGTACACGTTACCCAAGCTCTCCTGCCCACCGCACCCTCAGCCACCCAAAACGAAACCTGTATCCGCGCCGGCGCCAGGCTCCGAGTCGGTCAAATCAACCGTCTCGCTCACCCTCAAATCCGCAAGAAATCCGAACATGACCCTCACCTTGCCGCAGATGGACCCAAGCAGTACCACAGTTCAAAGTCTGAAGGAGCAGGTCCAATCACATCTAGGCGGTTCCGGCGTCGTTCAGATCGACAAGATAAAACTATTGCTTAACAAGAAACCCATTCCGCCTTCGAAGAAGACCGTCGCGGAAGCGCTAGACGAGAAAGAGGCCAAAGGGGACATTGAGCTCGGCGTGATGGTCATGGGTGGTGCTCCGGACCCCCCGCCGCAGGTTCAAGTGCCACCCGCGGACATGGCTGGCGCGCCAGAGAGCGAGAAGGCTGCTGTTGAAGCGGAAAGCAGACCGACACCCATGGAGGGCGTGGAGACGGTGCAGGCTGAATCAGGAGCGCCAGTCCAACCTGGCCAACCGAGTGGCGAGATTGTGCTGCAGACGGATGAGTTTTGGAATGATTTACAGGGTTTCTTGGAGCAGCGCATACGAGATCAGGGCGAGGCTGTGAGACTGAGGGGGGTATTTGAACGGGCGTGGAAGAGTGAGGTTTCCAGGCCTTAATACAAGGGCAAGGCAATGGTTTACCTGGCGGATCTTTTGCAGGATGAAGCTATCATGGATGTGTTCGCTACTGGCTTGCTGACGGCATGGAGGTTCGACGGTTTGATGTTATCCTGTTTCACATACTGAGGCGGTCTTGGAGGCCCTCGCGACACATGCGGAAACATGCGAGGGACGGCCATGAAGGTCAGCCGCGTGATTGTGTTAACAGTGTAAAGTACCCACAACCGTGCTGTCGGACACATTGACTGTGACCGAGGAAGTACTCGCAGAGAGTGGGAATATGTGGACATGGAGGATTTTCATGTTGAGATCTCAGAAGCTCGACTGAAGCCGCAAAGGAAAGAATAGTCAAGCGATTGTTCGACACGTCGTGGTCAAACAGCGGATAGATACCTTAATATGAGGTGGTGTAAACTCTGTAATTATTGAAGTCATTTGAAGCGTGTTTTCTAGGTGTAACTGCAACTGCAACTGAACATCAACAAAGCCTTTTACCAAATCTTTTACTCGCACTTCCGGACTTCGAAACACGGCAAACACTCACATTCTCGCAATTATGAAAGACTAGCAGCTTCCTCGAACAGTACCAGGTAAGTGTTGCTCCTTTCATCGGCTCCGGTAAGTTTAAGGATACTCCCATTGCTACAGGATTTGGACTGAATGATCGACGTAGTTTGTTTACCCCCATCCTCTTCCACCATGTCGACGACAGCGACTTCTCTCGTGCCTTCTTCTGTCAGGTCGGCAACCGACTCCGCCCTTCAAAGCACTCGAAATGTCGGCTCGGCTCTACAGAGCGCTCAGAACGTTGTGTCCAGCGAGGTCGCCAGCACTACGGGGTATCTCAAGACACAGGCGCAGGAGCTGCGATTGACACCCTCTAAGCCAACAGCCGGCTCCTCTTTACACACTGCATCACCAGGAAATTTCAGACATCCCCAAATTACGGAAATTCTTGCCCGTAACTCTGCAGCCTCGCTTTCAGACAGACGGGTGAAAGGAGCAGTGACGAACGCCGCGGCTCTGCTGCTCTCATTCATGTTTAGCAATGCATTCTGCAGCACGTATGTGACATCCTCGCAGGCGCGTTTCTATGACTGACAGCATGCAGCGTGACTCCCCTCCTTCGAGCTGCCGGCATTGCAGACGCCCGTGACATTTCTTCTACCATACTCACGATTCTGCGGCTACTCTTATCGGCCAACATGATCCTCCTCCTACGCCCAGCCATACCTTACATCGCAAAGCAAGATCAGATCGCTGACATACCCTTGACACCGTCTCAACGCTCACTATTGGGCCTTGATCCTTCGGTCGAAGCATCACCAAGCCCAGCAGGCTCCTACATCACACCCCCGCGCTATCGACGCTCGTCCGGCTCCTTTTCAGGTGGCTCGCGGAATGGGTACGGTCTGACATCCACCGGTCGGCGTAGCATATCCGCCAACTACTCCTCCTCGCCGATGTCTGCCTCGCGGGGCACACTAGGCCTCTCCCCATCACCGGCAGCCAGCCCGTTGTTTCATAAAGCAGTCAATCAGTCTTCCCATATTCCCGACCTCGACTTCGGCACCACCGGTCGCTCATCGTTCGGAGCCAGCACTGGTTCGGGCGTAGGTCGTTCACAGAGCTTGCGCGACCGGTCAAGACGAGAAAGCATTGAGCCAACATCACCGACTCCAGGGACTAAGAGTTCCCAGATCGTGCCGGGGCTGAATTACAAGTGGTTATATGACAAAGGCAGGAAATTACCAAAGAGCGAGTCTTATGGTTTCTGATCTTGGTATTTGTACTTGTTGTTTCGTGCATAGCCAGTATTCTAGCAGCGGGGTTCTTTTCCTTGGAGCGTTGGCTGATGGAAAAGACGCTGGATTTCCTGATCAGGCAGTCTACACTACCGCATGAGGCATGTAGGACGTCGCTTCATTCTTGGCGTGGCACGTGCCAAGCAGGGGTGCTTCTTGAGTATCTACGAAGCTCCAGGTGCAGGTCCAACTTCTTTACACGTGCATTTCGTGAAGACAAAACGTAGGCAAGGCTCGCAGTCGCGTACTGCATTCAGTGGTACATAAAAAAAGGACCGTGGGCACCGTTGGCCCTACAAGAGAAGTCTACAGTTATGCTCCTCAAAAAGTCCCCAAATCCTATGCTTCGCTTGCTGCCATTAGAACCACGCCTATACCAACAGAACGCCCACGTCCAGTCATTAAGGCCGAGTAATGATCGCATCCGTGAATTCGCCTCCTCTCCACGCCCAACCCAACCTGGGACGTAGAGGTGGCAAACATCTCCATCACACCTCCCTCGTCCTCACACCCTGGTGCCCATTCCCGTTCGACCCTTGATAACTCACACTCCTACCTGCGGCACCCACGCGTCCGACCAATCCACCCAGATTCAACCCCTGCACGCCCTGTACAAGCCGGGATCCAACCGCGTCTACGGCTCCTCTAGGCTGCGAAAGACTCGGTCCTTCCCGTCGTCCTTCTGTCGCGACCTGGAAGAGCTTGACATTCGTCCCGTTCCATACACCCACTGGTGCCGCAACCGAGCCTGTACCAGTCAACGTTGCGGCCGTTGACGAAGCAGGTGCAATCGTCATTTCCGCCGTGAAGATAAGACTCCACAGCACGCTCATGTACCATCCTAGGGAGAGCGGGGACCATTCAAACAGATGCACCCTAATCGGGCTCGGGGATGCTAATATTGCGGAAATCGCAGGATGATTCGCCGTTGTGGGAATTTGGCTGCGGAAGTCAGTGATAGTGGTCTCATCGGTGCCGAGACTAGGTCGACGCGATGAAGGGTTCGAATGTGAGTTTGAGGAATCGCTCGAAGTATTTGGATTGGCAGAGGCCAACGGATGCGTCGCGAGGACTTTGATCACAGTCAACAAAGTATGCAGTGGCAGATCGGGAAGCCAGCTCTCGAGCCATTCGGTCGTCGGCGTGAACGATCCGCGAGGGTTTGTATAGTTCGATGAGGCAGACAGGCTGGTGGTGCTGTTTTGTCGAGAAAACGTCGAAGCTCCGGCAGGCATCTTGCCCCGTGCCTTCTCCGACATGCCAGATAACTGTGTAGGCACATGGTCGTCAAACGTCGACGATGATGCTATAGACGGTGTTCTCGATGTGCGCATCGAGCGTGTAGATTGCGACGGAGTTGGTGCATCTTCGTGTTCCGAGTCGTCTGAGTCGCCGATGGCAAATGTCCCGTCGACACCGGTGTCACGAGTTGGTGACACTGGACCATTGCGAGTGGGAGTAGCCACGTCAACCATGGTGGGCGATCTGGAAGGGTTGTGGCTCATATCTGATGGGGCATTCTCTTTGCGCCGTTGAGCCGCCCGTTCGATTTCCGCTTGGCCTCCTTCGAGGGTAAAGGCCCTCAGCGCTTCGATCCGTTTTCTCGACCGCCATACAGCGTATAGTAGATTAGAATTAGACGCATATTGATGCTCAATCATCGTGGTGATCGCTTCCAGGAGAGCCTGGAGTAAAGTATGATTGCTCTCGTTTGCTAGAACAAAGCTCGGGCTGGACATTGAAGTCAACAGCTGCAGAAGTCGACTGCTAGCCGCCAGAGACAGATTCTGCACGTAGGCAGCCATGTTGTTGATGATGGCCAGCAAAGCGGGATATATGGCTTCAAGCTTCCCTTTACAGGTGGTAATAAGGGTGTGGATGGATATGATGAGGAAGTCGCCATAACTGCCCCTGAAGTTGGATAGGCGAATAGATGGTGGTAACGTTTCTTGTCCTTCGAATTTCTTGTTGAGATTGTTCCCAAAAGGCGATTCCACACTCATGGTCTGAAGAACGAAGACACACATTCGCACGATCCCTTGCTTCGTAACGTCCGTTTTGTGTTCAATGGCATAGAAGAGCATGAGAACAACAAAGTCGTGGGCCCTATTCGACTCGATGATAAAAGCCCGGAATCGTTTGTTGCATTGAAGCACTTCCCAAAACAGCATTATCATCTCCGGAGCCCATTTAACCGATTTTTGGCTGCCAGGCAGGTATGAGGTTGTTGCTTGCATTGGCTGGCTCAGAACGCGTGTCATGCCATCAGCCAGGAATTGAAAGTCTTCAGGCCTATGCAAACGGCCGAGATAGTGACGGTAGAAATTCTTCGACGTTGGAGAATTTCCACCTTCGGGTACCGGGTAGAGGAGAAGGACAAGGAGGAAGTGTAGACTGTATATAACGAGGGTTTGTTTCGAATCTCTGCGGACTACATGGTCGTAAGGTAGTCGCCAGGAAGTGGTGCTTGATTTGATGGTTGTGTTGACCAGGGAACACAGCACTGAAAGAACGATTTGCTTGTCAGGGCAAGTTGCAATGTAGGTGATAGCTCTGACACCTTGAACAGGGAGAGAAGTGGAAGGCAAGTACATAGCCTTGCTGGTCAGAGTCAACAGCAGTCGCAAAACCTCGCATCTGTTGCCCTCAAGCTCCTTGTTGGTTGGTAAAGAGGTTTTGCAACCGACGCCGCTCTGCCAGATAGCGTATGTGACCTTGCTCTTAGCATCGGGCAAGTGAGGAATGGTGAATCCGGCATAGAACAGGAGATCGATCAACGTATCAATCAGTTCCTCGGCGAGCGGCTTAGCCTCTTCGAAATCCTGCTCTTGACCGTCTGTCTCTTGAGTCTCGTCATGTTGGTTGTCGTCAAATAGTAGCTCGCCAGCAACCTGAGCAGCTCGTGTCCGGCGACGGCGCATGCCCCAAAAAAACCTCTCTTCCCATTCTGCCAACGAGTCCGCCTCGTAAACGTAGGGTAACAATCTGGTAAGAACTCGTATACAGTTCAACGCATCTCGTTCCGGGGCTAGGTCTGGATCTGGAAAGGAAGGATGATTCTTTAACACATTGAGGCGCGAGGTCACTGCTAGGATCAGGGTTTCAATGTTTTCGAGGGCCGAATCTCGGGTTCTGCGGATGTCGCTATGGGAGAAGAGACTGAAGACATCTTCGACCGACTCAGGTAATTCCCAGAACTGCGAAATGTCAGTCCATTGGCCATCACGCCGCCTGGAGAGCTTACACCTGTCCAGTATGGGTCATTGGCGGGAATATTCCTCTCCTCTGACAATCTGAAGATCCCCTGCTTGAAGACTAGTTTGGACTCTGATGCACCCATGGCGCAGGCTAGGCATTGCAAGATAAAATAAGGAATGACGAGCAGCCGCGAAATTGGGGAGGGCACACGGTGGAATCCAAAGTGGTCAACGAGAATGTGTCTGTGTCGATGTTGATTGTGCTACGTCAGTAGAGGGTCTCCAGGGCAAATCTGAGAAGTGACGATGCTGCGTCCATGTTTGCCAAGGTGTGGCTAGGCGTGTGGCTCAAACTGCTCGCGCCTCACCCCGGATTGGGATGGGGATAATGCCGCCCTGTGCTTACCCCTGGCTCACCCTTGGCTCACCCCTGGCTCACACGAGTCAGGGCGAGCCAGGCGACCAACACTCACTTTAGGCAAGGCTTCAGCCCCTGGGCGCCCACTGGGCTCCTCTGTCATGCTTATAAGCGGCGGCTAGTGAGGCACACCCTGCTTCCTAGCCCTAACTTAGAGAGTTTGCTGGTCAGCGTGCACGGCTCCTAGTACTACCTATTACCATCTCTCCCTGCTGACAATATTCGTCACACTACAAAAGAGAAGGAAAGCAATAACGCCTACCTAAGGGAGTCCAACTCGTGTGGAAGTTTTCGGCTGCATTGGTTCGGAGGTTCTCAGTGTCGCACCGAATTTCCTCCTCAAATGTGTTACCAGGTATTGTGGATCAATCACAGAATCGGAAATATTTCGAGGAGCCTGCATTTTGGTGCTCGCAATAACGGTGACACTCTCGACGACGATTTGGTAAACCCAGTCGTCTCATCCACTCTGTTGACGTCCTGAATCCATGGTTCCACCTCGACGAGGAGAAACTCTTGACATATCTGAAAATGGAAAATGGACAGGCCACTATGCGGCATTAATATATAAGCTGAAAGAGTCCTTGGACACTCTACAGTCTCGGGACTTTGTGTGGCATTTTCTATTTCATCTACTAGTTGTGGCTTAAAGCTTCCAAGTACTCAAGGGCCAAAGTCGTGATCCAGTCCCAAGAAGACAACCATCGATCCCAACAAAAACAACATGAGTGTCGCAGGCGTATCCACCAAGCCGAAGATTTCGGACTCGGTGATGGAAATGTTCAGTATGAAAGGCAGAGTAGCCTCAGTCACTGGGGCTGGAGCGGGCATTGGCTTCGCCGTGGCAGAAGGATTGGCCGAGGCTGGTGCTGATGTGGCCATCTGGTACAACTCCAACGACAAGGCTTTGCAGCGGGCTGAAGATATCGCCAAAAGATACGGCGTGCGGTGCAAAGCCTACAAATGCCAGATCACCGATGCTGAGGCAGTCTCGGCCACCATCGAGCAGATTGTCGCCGACTTTGGACGGATCGACGCCCAGATCGTGAATCACGGAATCCCAGCACGTGGAGGTCTTTTGGAGTCGAGCATCGAGGATTGGCATCGTGTCATCGACACCGACTTCCACGGGGCCATGTATGTGGCCCGAGCCACGGGATATGTCTTTCAGAGACAAGGTTCTGGATCAATGGTCTTCACCACGAGTATGAGCGGCCATATCGTCAACACTCCGAGGATGCAATCGTCGTACAACGCTGCAAAAGCAGGCCTTATCCATTTGGCAAAGTCTTTGGCCATCGAGTGGAAGGATTTTGCTCGCGTCAATTGCGTGTCTCCTGGATGTGAGGAGCCCGTCCACTGATCCCCCTCCCAAGTGTGAACTGGCTGACGTGAAATGGAAAATTTAGATATTGACACTGAAATCGCAAGCTGGGTTGCCAAAGAACAAAAAGCCATCTGGCATCAGTTGACACCCATGGGTCGTGAAGGTGACCCACGAGAGCTGAAAGGCATCTACCTGTATTTGGCCTCGGATGCCTCAACATTCACCACGGGCGCCGACTTCATCGTTGACGGCGGGTACACAGTCCTTTGAGACCATAATCCTAAGTTAGTTTCTTTCATGAGATCCATATCTGTTCACGTGCAGGGACAATAGCCTCTCACTCTCTCCAACTCCACTCTTCCATCAATTCCTGTGAGAGACTCTCCGTAGGCCAAGCGTTTTCTTGTTGCGCTCGTTTCAGGATTTGTAGGACCAGTTCTTGCTCCTCCCTCGAGCTTTCGGCAAACCATGATCCGCACGCTATCAGGGCAGTGCAGGCCGTCAGGCGCGCCGTGACGAGTGATGTAGAACAACAAATGCCACACACTGCCCGGACATGGGTCAAGACTTCTGCAGAGATGGCTCTTCGACCGCGCTGATAGCGGAGACCAAGATGAGGTACCTTGGGTCTGCAAAGAGCCAGGAAGATTCTAGCAATGTGGTAGTACTGCATTCCAGTCACTGAGGAGGATTAGTCAAGCGGACATGCAGAAAAGAATAGTTAATACTGCTTGTAAAAATTGGACATACCGTGCCAGGGGTGAGCGAACTTGATCACGGGGAAAACCCTGTTTGCTTCCACCGAGCGAGGAGAGTGCTCGATCGGTCGAAAAGAAGACGGCTTGTTGTTGTCCCATCTGTCGACCTTCTCGACGAGATCATCGTAAAGCCCGTGATCACCTGCACCGAAGCAATGTTCCACGATTTCCGCGACAATCCATATCATGCGGTTGGCCCACGTATCGTCAGGTGCAGGAGTGAACGACAGGTCGAAAAAATGCTTTGCTTCCCGACCCGAGAAATTCACTCGTAGGGGACGGGAGCTGAATAATGCCATATATATATCTTGCCGGCAATAGACCCAGAAAGCTGCGTGTCCCAGACCCATCCAAGTGTGAAACCCTAGTTGAGCATTAGCAAATACAGAGGTGCCAGTGAGATGCCGCTCGGGATCTGCATCCATTCTGGACTCTGCGGGTAACATTTAGCAAAGCTTTCTCGAACAGCAAGGGAAAAGAAGACGTGCCATTTGTCTCCTCGAATGCCCTTAATATAACAGCAGCTGCGAACACTGTCTCGTCCATCACAATGTCTTTGTGGTCCAGCGTTGGGATCAAAAGAGAAACGCATTCTTCGTGGTAGTGGTCGGCCGCTTGCGAATCAAAGCCGGTTGTTCTGCTGAGATGCCGTGCCGAAAATGCCAATATGGCATTCAACAGGACAGGACATCGTAACGCCCGCTCGGGAACGTCGATCGTGAAATGCTTCTGGATATCCGTAATGTCAAGCTGAAGAAAATGGTCAGTGACCTCCCCTCAATGTGAAGATCATGAGAATAATGACTTGGAACTGACCAGAGAAGAAAGAGCATCAATGTAATGCTTGAACAGCCGGGCTTGTTGTGAGTCTTCGAAAGGCATTGGAATTCTATCAGTGTAGATCTGGAGGCCACCAATGCTAAAAGTTTGTCCCGGTGAGACTTGGTAGCCGTTTGAACCAGACACGTGCATGGATCCATGTTCAGATCCCTCAAAAGGACGATCCTCTTGTCTGGATGGAAGGCCATCTAATGGAGAGATGGCATGCAGCACATCGGGCTCTGCGATAGCTGGATACGCAGAACCGAAAGCCAGTGCTGTACTGCACTCTGCTGGTGACCACAAGGTGGCCGGTCCGCTCGGAGAGGAATTGTGGTCATGCGCTGAAACGTTGTTGAGGTTGACACGGGTTGCTGAAGATGAGTAATTGTCCCTGAATGTATCGACATTGTTGACAGCAACCGGACCGAGCAAAGGCTCAGGTGGCGGAAGAGCATCCTGAGATGTGGTTCTATCTCCCGATGACGATGGAGGGACCCCAGCATAAGAAGCTGGCAGCTCGAATGAATCCTCGAGCCGATTGTCCCCAGGCTCCTCCCCGTAGTCTGCGGCCACTTGCGGCGTTTCGTCAACAAACGACACTAGGAGGGTGTATGCATTAGTCAATTTGACCTCATGCCACGTGGTATGCAAGGCCAGGAGTTTCAATAGTCCGGGTCTGCAGATCGATGTTCTGGAACTTTACATTGTGCAGGTATTGGTACCCATTCATGCTCATTCCCGAAGATGGAGCCGTCATTCTCACCGAGCATAGATGCGGCAGACTCAACATGATCTCTAACTGCGACCTTGTGGCCGCTTCGGAAGCCGATTGGGTTCGTGGGGATACATTCCTTCCCTATCCTTTCGCAACGGCCACAAATCGGTCGTACATCATCACACTTCACATGGCATCGGCGACAAGTCAAGCTGAAGGCGTGTTAGCGGCTTCAATACCTATGTGGCATGTCACTGGGACAGTAGTATCAAGGCGTACCATCCATTGCGTCCTCTTTTTGGTCTGCCATGTCTGTGGTGAGGATCCGTCATGAGAGTTCGGATTAAAGAGAAACCCCAACTGAGACAGTTGGCTTGTTGGTCACTCCACCGGCGTGCCTACAATCTTACCAGCGAGCCCAAGACACGGGCGAGACTAGCAGATCATATCGCTAATTATCGATGGGCAAGGGGCGAGAACAGAATGCTGGTTAGAGGCAGGAGTGGGCAGTGAAGAGATAGAGAGCCGCATGAATAGGCGAAAGGAGAAGAGATACAATGGGCTCTTGTTCATTCCTGCCGAGGAAATTTTTGGCGCGGTCCCCATAGCATGCATACTTGTACGGAGTACGGAGTACTACTAGTAATAGTTGGCATTGGCGGGGCGAAATGCTCCACTGGTCTCAAGTACTTCCCCCCGGGGTTTGTCAACTCCAGAACTTGGTGATGGCGGTGGATCACGTCTGGTGCCGGCCAACCGACTGTTCGGCTATCGGGGCCGAGCAATAATTCCAGCAGTCATGACCATGGGGCCTCTGGACAGTGACAGACTTGTAGCGCGCGCGGAGCGGTAAACGCTGCGAAGAACGCGAGAACTTATTATTAAGGGGGCTGTACACTAACCTAGCTGCTCTTAAGTCTCCTATACCTAGCTTATGCTTTGACCGAAGATGTCCCCTATTGTACATACTATCATACCCAACGTACCCTGTACAGGGACAACTTTTGATGAAATCTGAGACCCGACTGGTCACTGTCTCCGACCATTCCCCCAATCTTGCCGCTTCCCGAGGCCTTCCTTTCTCCAACCTCATCATACAACAACAAAGCCTCCCACGATCGAGGACCCAAACGAAATCCCTGGCTGATGTCTATTTCTGCGGGTGCTCCAAGATTTCGATCGCAATGGGGGGAGTGGATGGTGCATGCTCGTGCGCTTTTTGCTCAAGGTTGCGTTCAATATCTCGTCGCCTGTCCACGGTACCCCCTTTTTGGAAAACGCCGGCAGTTATGCCGCCTGCTTCGAAAATGTAGTCGACAGCCTCGAGTGGCAATCCCGCCGTTTCTGGGAAGAAGAAATAGGTGACGGGCACGATCAGGGCAATATTCAGGACGGCGAAGATAATATAGCTGCATTGGGCTGTCAATTTGCAAGACCCGGTGACACCATGTCGAGAGAAACTCACGTCTTGTAGCCAATATTTTGCACAGCAATAGGCGTGATCTGGACCACCATGAATTCAATGATCCATGCCCCGGCGGAAGCAATGGCGCAACCTTTGGCACGAAGCCGCAAAGTCGTGATCTCAGCAGGGTATACGAAAGGAACCTGGTGCACCCGGGTTAGCGCAGTTGCTCCGAAGAATAGGATGATGGGTCCCATACTGTAAGCCAACCGAATGAGTAGAACGTGTTAAACCCGAAGAGCATGATAGTTGCGACAATGCCAGCCCCAAACCCTCCATGCCAGACCGTAATGGCCAATACCACCATCGAAGTGATCTCACCCGCGCTGGAAATGAAGAGCATTGTGCGGCGCTTCAACCAACCGACCATAAAGACCTGGAAGATGGAAGCCAGTACGTATTCGGTGGTGCACAAGCCGGCAACCAGGAGGGACGCAGCGCGCGACATGCCGACCGATGACACTAGCACTTTCGGAAGGTAATAGGTGATGAGGCAAATTCTGAGGACGGGCGAGGTTAGCAGGATCTCTCAGGCACAAAGTGGCTCGACTCACCCTCCCAGCTGCTGAAACCCTTGTATTGCGAAACAGATGAGCATACGACGAAAGTTCTGCAGCTTGCCGCCCTGAAGCAACTCCTTCATCTTGAAAGGACCACCTGCAGATTCTATCGCAATAGCCGCTTGAATTTCTTCGCACAACTCGACCACGCGATGGTCATCTGTGGTAACGTTCTTGCCAGCGAGTCGCGCCATCACTTCCTTTGCCTCTTGGTCTCGGCCTTGGGACATCAAGTAGCGTGGTGTTTCAGGCAAGATGAATGTCAAGACAATAACCATGACAATGAATATCAGTTGAAGACCAACCGGGACTCTATTTCCTTTGTCAGTTCCATGGACTACTAGCTTTCCTTCGAAAAGGGTTCTTATCTTACCTCCACTGGGCTGGGCCGGTAACTTTTGCAAACCCATAGTCGACCCAGTATGCGACCATGACTCCACTGTTAATGATACAAGCATCAATAGCGATGAGCTTCCCACGGTCTTTGGCGCTACTGGTTTCAGATTGCCAAACAGGGATCGTAGACGTGTTTGCACCGTTGCCCTGAAGAACAGAAGGCAGTCTCTTAGCACGGGGTTTGGGTCATTTGGAAGGTTCTCTTAGGGTAAGGCTCACCAATCCGCTTATGATCCGAGCCACCATCAGCATGGGAACATTGACAGCGGCTGTTTGCAGTATGCCGCCAACGAGCATGAAAAGACTGGCCCAGAGGATAGCTGGTCGTCGACCAAGCCAATCTCCCAGAAAGAATACGGCAATGGATCCTGCAAAGCACCCCAGCTAGGTGGTTGTTAGTAAACTCGGCAGTTGCTGTCTGCTGACTTGGAGATGGACTTACCTGATAGACAGAGACGATGTAGCCTTGGGCGGTTGCATCTGGATGGCCGAAGTCATGGCCAAATTGATTGTCGGCACCGATGATACCAGAGAGTACTCCCTGATCGTAGCCAAAGAGGAAGAAGGCCGTAGAAGAAGTAAGGGTGATGAGGATAGTCAACGTCTGTCCCGTGAAGTTGAACATGATGTCTAGATCGCACCGAGTGATAGTGCACAAAATGCTTGCAGTGAAAGTCGGCGTGTCTCGAGGAGACAGCAAGGATTATATACAGATGACATTTGCAATAGCCCTTTGTCCGCTTCTCGATGGGGAAAGTTCAGAAGAAGACCAGACACCATCGTGTGATCAGTACTAGTATCGAAGAAGAATGCGGGTAGGCAGACATGGGGAAATGGTAGGGGAATTTGCGGGTCTAAAATTTCCAGGAAGAAGTATAGCTCGTTGCTCTCCTTGAGAGGCTACCTAGGTACCTACAAATCCTACCTTGTGCCGCGGTGCCCGTGCAGGATTTTCTTTCCCTGTGCAAGAGTGCAAGAAGTGGACCGGCGGAAGACTGGAGGTCCGTACACAAAAAGAGTTTCTCGATTTATTTCCTAGAACGAAAGCGTGGGAGAGTCGCTTGATCATTGGCCATCGGACTTGATGCTCCACCGTGAAGACCCTATATAGAAGAATTAGACGTAGCTTCGGGAGGAGCGGCAGACATTGGCCAGGAAAGCTTACTAGTGCTAGTATACTGCCCCTTTAGATGTCCTAGAACGAGAAAAAATATGAGACGAGGATTCGTCTTCGACGGCCATCTCTGGATATTTCCTATCTCTTGATATTTCCCATCTCTAAACATTTCCATCTCTGATTACTTCCCATCTCTGAATATTTCCCGTATCCAAGAACCAACATGATCAAACCTGTCTGGCTTGAGAAATACTTCCCGACATCCTGTCCACAGTTTCGTCTCACGCCTAGCGCCATCTCCTGTGAACTACCTAGAGAGACACAGAGGCCCTTGTGACGTTCCTGCGAGACAAGTCGCGAGATTTGAGCCGAGCGTTCTCGGATCGTGATCATGTACTATTGTATGCCAGAAACAGAAAACGAGATTGATAGGCTACGCCTTGTAGGACCGTTCCCCTTGACGGCTATATATCCACCTCATGAACGATAGCAACCAGCGAGATGGGTGCAAGAAGCACATCCTTGGTCAAATTTTAGGTACTAGTACTTCCATCTTTACTATCAATGTCCCGATTCCATCGTATCTACGTTCTCATACATCAAATCATCCTCCCTCTTTACCAAAATTCTCATCGCTGTTGCGAGCACTGCTAAACAACGACATTCTTACCATCACTTGAACGAAATGCACACGATAGGTGAGTCTACTAAGCTACTGCCGGCATGGTCCAACCTTAGACAGCCCACTGACATAATCTACAGTTTTGGCCCTTGCTGTCGGACTTCTCTACCTATGCATATCCCCGATCGTGGTCTATTTCCTTGACAAAAACAAGCTACGGAGATTTCCTGCTCCCTCCGTCGCTGGCTTTACTTCCTTATGGCTCATGCGGTGGAGCTGGTCAAACGAAAGGTTCAGACATGTCGACCAGGTTCACAAAGAACTTGGTCCGATCGTACGCATTCAACCGAACCACGTTTCCTTTGCGGACCCTGCGGCTTTCAAAGACATTTATGGTCCGAGATCTGGAGCGATACTCAAGGACGTCTTCTACGACGGGATGGCTGGCGACGTCCATAACATGGGAGATGTCCGTGACCGAGCCGATCATACCAGAAACAGGAAGATGCTGTCCAGCACGTTTTCCCAGAAGATGGTTCTCGACAACCTGAAGCCGGTTATTCTGGAAGTGACCGAGCACCTTGTCGATGCCCTTGACGAGCAAGCACAAAAGAATCCCCCTGGTGGCACGAACCTCTACCGATGGCTGAATTTCTTCACCTGGGATGCGATCACTGAGATGGCGTTCAGCAACAGCTACGGATTTCTCAAGCAAGGAGACGATGTCTGCCTGACCGAGAATGCTCAAGGCCAAGTTCGACCCGTGCATGCCATCGACGTCTTCCATGGGGGACAAGCATTCAACTCATTCATCTCGACTTCCGCGGGTTGGCATGCAATGCTGAAGAGGTTTCTGTCCCCGACACGTGGCGCTGCGAATGGCGAGGCTTTCGGTGGTATGGCCGTGTACATGGCCAAACAGAGACTGCAGAAGGGCGCCAAAGGCCAACACCTAGACTTCTTTTCTCAGTATCCGACGGAAGCCCGACCGAAAGACGGCGATTACATGCATTTTGGCGAGCTGGTCGCCGAGACGGCCCTGCTTCTTACCGCCGGCAATGACACGACTGCCTCGTGCTTGACCAACACCCTTTATCTGTTGATGAAAAACCCCCATGTCATGGACAAGGTGCGCAAAGAAGTCGACGAGGCTCTCCCGGAGAGCTGCAAGGTCGCAGAGTGGGACGCTGTCAAAGACCTGAAATATTTACGTGCCTGTATTGACGAGTCCCTCCGTGACCGGCCCCCGGTAGGCATAGGTCTTCCACGCGTCACACCGGCCACTGGAGCAATCATTGCAGGCCACCAAATTGCCGGAGGAGTGACAGTGTCGGTGCCTACCTACACAGTCCACCATGATCCTCAACTCTTTCCCAATCCTCATGACTACCGTCCGGAGAGGTGGCTCGAGGATCCCGAAGAGATTCGACGACTGCAGGAGTTCTGCGCTCCCTTCAGCCTGGGGGGCCGTGCCTGCATCGGACGCAACTTGGCATATTGTGAATTGCTTATTGCCCTGGCAACTTTGCTTCACCGCTACAACTTTGAATTGGTCGATCCAGACTTTGAGCTTCAAGCGTTTGAGAGGGTCAACACAAACCCAGGGCCATTGCCTGCTATAGTTTCCTTGAGAAAGGAACGCAAGGACACCCGTTGACCTTTTTTGGCAAAGTAAGAGGTGGTGAGAAGAGGCACAGGAAGATAAGTCGTGCGCGAGCGGGTTTTTAAAGCGGCACGATCGGGGTGAGCCCGAAGTGAGGTGCGACCAGATTTACCGTTGCTGGAGGCTGCACTCAGTCTTGTCATGGTATTGACTTGTTCGGACCCTTTGATTTGCATTTGACATAGCGTCTGTAGGACTTCATCATTTATTATCTACTAGTATTCTTCCATCGCAGGCTAATATGTTGAAAGGGCTGCTATGCTCGAGAATTGGAAACCAGGCGACACTTCAAGTTTCTGCGCCGTAATTCAAACAGAAGTACTACTAGTAGGCTTCTCAACCGAGCTGCCACTGCTATCCATCTCTCGTCTCATCTGTTTCCTTTCTCTATAGGTTGCAAGGGCCGGAAAGAATATTCCAGGATGGATGAATGTTTGAAGTATCGTGGCAAGGCCGACCATACTGGCAACAAAATCAGTCCCGCGGTATACAGCAGGGTAATTGAGGAATAGCTCACCAACTCTCTGCCCCGATAAATAGTGTCTGATCCTGCATGATGGGGTTGCGCCAACCGCCAGCCATCTCTCCGATCCGGTAGACGCACCGAACGAATATTGCAAGAAATGCGATAATAATAGAAGCTAGAAATGTTCGAAATCTCGGGTCGTGCAGAAGATATTGACCGGAGGGAGACAGCGGCTCAGATGATCTGGAGCGTCGTATCGCGTAGTCGGCAGTAGCGGTGGCAAAGAGGAGAAGCGTCAAGACCTGCCACGAGATACCGGTGATCATGAGGCGGTCTCCGATGTTTCGGCGGCCCTCATTGTCTCCTGATGTAGCCGCAATACCTCCTCCCGCTGCTTGCAAGATGCTGGAGTAACATCTGGTCAGCCTTATCGTTCAAGATGCTGCATGAAAAGCTTAAGACCCAGTACTTCGAGGCAGGGGCCGCGGACCAAGCCATTGGCTCGCTTTCCGGAACGAAGACTTACAGGGCTGATATATCCGCCGAGATGAAAGCCCAGGTGTAGTATTTGGGCCGAACTCTTGACCAGTCTCGACCAAATTGCAAGACTAGATGCTTCAGAATGAGGTACAGTGCCGCCGAATTTAGGGCTGGTGAGAAAGTGAGGCAACAGATTTGCATTTCGAATCCGACGTCATCAAAAGGATTCTTGTGCATGATACATCGGCCAATGTAACCGACAGTGGAGGCGACACAGGCATAACCCATCGCAAACATGTAGCTCCAAGTGCGATAACGCCAGCCCAGTCCGATGTTGATGATGAAGCAGACGCAAAACAATGCCGCAAAGAAGGCATTGCAGGCAAGGATAGGATAGTAGCCATAGATGGAAGCCTTCACTGGGCATGCTTCGGAGACAGAATTGCAGTGGAGAGGGTTGACATGGGATGGGTCGACGGCCATATCTGACTTTGATATCTGTGGCCGAGTGTAAGAGGTAGTAAGAAGATTGATTCAGTCTTTGCTAATACTTTCAAGTGACTTGCCTGTTGGATGGGAAAATGGGAAAGGACAAGGAGAAGGTGATAGATATAGACGAAGAGGCTGCCCAAGAAGGAGGAAAGGGATAGCGCGAGGATCAACAGTCTCAATGCCCTCCGTACCAGTCAGTACCTTGAGGTTGGCAGCTCGCGCAAAAGAACGCTTTGGGCCAAGTGGCTTTCCAACGGACAACATCATGACGATCTCGACAAGGCGAAGTAGAACAAACGCCGTGTTGAGATCCTGGAGCCTGGGTCAAACCAATGGACAAGCCTACCCCTACCTGTCTCGAGCTCAAAGAAATAGAAGCCAACCGGCAATAATACTTTGGGGTTTCCACGAGATTGCATATCAAAGCTCGATGGCGGACAACAATTGAATGCTGGTCACCCAAAAGAACAAAAGTCAAGCAACAGGTCCGGAATGCGCTATCCCCCATCCGGCGTCTTCCGCGAGTAGCACTCTCGTCTTACGGCCGCAGCGTCACCTTGAGCTCGCGATGTCAATGCCAAAGACTTTTCACGGATCGAGAGGCGTTGTCGCATAAGGATCTTATAGAAAAAGACAGCAGCGAAGCATACCTATAGATATCTTACCATCATGGCGAACAACTCGTCCAGAAAGCGCCGAAGTTGACCATTGTGATCATTGCACATGGTGGGTGCATGGCATCGTCTCCCGGATCGGAACAACCTTTTTGCGGCTTGTTGTCGGAGTCAATAGCACTGGAAGCGGCACAGGCTGGTGAGAGCACAGTGTCTTGATTGAACATCTTGACTGGATGATTTGAGTGCTTTATACCCGGACAATTACGGAGACATCCTGAAATAACAGCATCAACAGGATGAGTGATCAAGTAATTCAAAAGGGCAGTCGTGGGTGATGTTGATTGTGCCTTGTACCGAGGTACACGGAGACAATGGGTCTCTCCACGTTTCGCATCTCCATGTGTCTGTAAGCACCTCGCACCCAACCTCGGGACAAACAAAGGATCTGGGTGATCGCAAGAATCCGTTATAGATATCCTTGACATTCCTTCTGCCTTTGATATTCTCTGACTTCCGTCGAATCGTTGTCGGCATCCTTCTGTTGGTTAGACTCTTCAGCGATACTTATCTAGACATACAATTGCGCTCGCGTCGGCAAAGATGGTCTTCAATACAGAACTCACTCGCCGGCTGGGCATCAAAGGTACGCAGTACATCGCCAGTCTCGTGAGTGGTTTTCTGACGACTATATAGTGCCCGTCGTGCAAGGAGGTATGCAATGGGTCGGGTATGCTGAGATGGCATCTGCTGTGTCCAATGCTGGTGGCTTAGGCATAGTAAGTACCTGGCCTCAACTCTTTCCGGGGCACTACTGACCTCTTACAGCTCACCGCCCTCACGCAACCCACGCCTGAGGATCTGCGCAAGGAGATCAGAAGATGCAGAAACATGACCAAAAACCCATTCGCAGTCAACATCACCCTCCTCCCTACGATGAACGCTCCTCCCTATACCGAATATGCCCAAGTATGCCTCGACGAAGGGATAAAGATAGTAGAGACGGCCGGGAACTCTCCTGGTCCAGTCATCAAGATGTTGAAACAGGCAGGGGTCATCATTCTACACAAATGCACTACAATCAGACACGCCCAGTCAGCAGTCAAGCTAGGTGTCGACTTTCTCTCCATCGATGGTTTCGAATGTGCAGGCCACGTTGGAGAATCAGACATCACAAACTTCATCCTCCTCTCAAGGGCAAGGCAATCGCTCAACGTCCCCTTCATTGCTTCAGGCGGTTTCGCCGACGGCCAGGGGCTTGCGGCTGCCCTAGCTTTAGGTGCAGAAGGTATCAACATGGGAACCAGATTCATGTGCACGATTGAAGCACCAATCCATGTCAACATTAAGCAAGCCATTGTTGACGCCTCAGAACACGATACTGAGCTTGTCCTGAGACGCTGGAGAAATACGTCGCGACTGTTCAAGAACAAAGTGGCTTCAGAGGCTGTCAAGATTGAGAAGACGAGCCCAACAGGAAAGTTCGAGGAGGTCGCTCCGTACGTGTCAGGAAAACGGGGCCGCGAAGTTTTCATCAACGGAGACAAAGACTTTGGAGTCTGGACGGCAGGTCAAGTCATTGGATTGATCCACGATGTCCCTACCTGTGAGCAGCTTATGCGGAGGATCGAGAAGGAGGCGATTGAAACCATCGAGCGGACTCGAAAATGTATTCAACCTCAGAGCAAGCTGTGAAACTGGTCGTACAAGCATTTCCTTGGTTACGCATGGCTAGATTACCCAAGAGATATACACACGTTCATCAACTCCGTCGGGTCCCAAAATTATCGGTCACATAGGCCATGAAGCGTGCCGCGTCGATTCTGACGGGAAAGCGTATCTCATACGATGGTGTACGCTTGAGGATCGCAAATGTCCATCGCATTGGCCTGGGTCACATCCGATGCCAACAGGTACGTGGCTCTGCTGCTCTGCGTCCTGCTCCCATTACAAGAACATTCCCTCAGCAATGAAGATGTCCTCCGGTGATGAGTCTGGTGATACGTAATGCGTAATAGGAATGTAATGACACCTGTGACGGCCTGTCGACTATCGATCCTCTAACAAATTTTGCGCATACAGTAATCGAAAATACGGCCTTACCGCAGCCAGTCTCCGGTGAAAGATCTGTCCGGACTCCGATTCACGCTAACCTCGCTTCGTATTCCGAACAGGAGGGTGACGCTAAATGGCGAAGGAGACGTCGACCGTGCGTTATATGGATCTATCTACCTTGATTGATGCTGGAATTCGACTCGCGGTCAGAGATACTGGAGCCTTAGATCCGTGTACGGAGTTTGCTTCAGTCAATAAAATGGCTAATGTCCGGATCGTGCAGCAGCTGCTGCCAGTTATAAAAACTCGAGACATGGAACCTCTGGACATTGCAACTGTCATCTCCAGGTAACATTCGAGGCTGAGTGTCTTCAAGTCTATTGTTTGCAAGTTTCCCATAACAAAATGCGCGTATTCGTCACAGGAGCAGCGGGCTTCATTGGCTCAGCCACCGTCAAAGAACTTCTCAACCACGGTCATCAAGTCCTCGGTCTTGCTCGCAGCGATGCTTCGGCAGATGTAATCGCCAAAGCCGGCGCTGAGCCTCATCGGGGAGATCTAGAGGACATTGAAAGCCTCAAGAGTGGTGCAAAGACTGCCGATGCTATTATCCATTTGGGCTTCATCCACGATTTCAGCAACATGGCTCACTCCACCGCTGTCGACCGCGCTGCTATCCAGGCGATGGCAGAAGCCATTGCTGGAAGCGACAAGCCACTGATCATCTCCAGTGGAACCCTCATGGTTGCGAAGAGCGCTTTGGCCACCGAGGACGACGACATTGCTCGCAACCCTGGTTTCGACCGCTGGAAGTCCGAGGATCTGATCAAATCTCTGTCAAAGGAGATGAACATCCGTGGGATGAGTGTGCGCTTCTCACCAACGGTACATGGTGCTGGCGACAAAGGATTTGCCAAAATCTTCATCGACATGACACGTAAGAATGGCCGGGCGATCTACACTGGAGACGGTTCAGCTCGATGGCCAGCTGTGCACCGCGCAGACGCTGCTGTCCTGCTTCGCCTTGCTCTGGAGAAGGGCACGGCCGGCGGTGTCTATCATGCTGTCGCTGAACAAGGGATTCCAGTCAAAGATACCATGACTTTGATCGGCAAGCGTCTGGGCCTTCCGGTCGAGGGCATGTCTCCAGGTGAACGTGCCGCATTTCTCGGGTTCTTCGCCCACGCAATGACAACGGATAATCCTACGTCGAGTGAAAAGACGCAAAAAGAACTTGGATGGCAGCCGAACCAAGTTGGCCTGCATGAGGACATGGAGGCCAATTACTTCGACTAGGATAGGAGGAGGGGAGGCAGCTCGCAGATAGTTGTACGTGCTAGTAGTTGTCTTTTGACCTGGGTCACGCTTGTCGGTGCTTAAACACACTGGTCAAGCACCCTTCAGATCTGCAACGACTCAAGCAAAATAACATGCATATGCAATGAAGTAGATGATCAACGAAGACTGTTCACCTTGCTGTCAGTAACGCGGCAGACATATTCTTCGGCTAATCATCGGCTCTCCGAACACCGTCGTTTCCCATCGCCAGCGAGGCATCTCACCGAATTGTGAACAACATTCACGCTCTTTTGGACGGCACAACCCTGATGGAGCTATGCCACCGATCCCTACAGCTCCAGTGCCCGTGTGGAATCACCGAATAGTTTGCTATTTTCAGACATATCATCACAACGGCGAATATGTATCATTGCTTCCGCTCATTACGAACCCCTCCGGTGTCACCCATGTCATCCTTGCCGCTATCCATGTGAATTGGGATCCTGCCAACCTGACACTGAATGATGATTCGCCAGATCACGAGAGATATACCCAGCTTTGGGACGAAGTCGTCGTTCTGCAGGACTCTGGGATTAAAGTCTTGGGCATGCTTGGTGGCGCCGCCCGTGGAAGCTTTGCGAGACTGGACTACAGCGAGGGTAGGACAGACGTACCTCTCGCACGCTTTGAGGCGTACTATATCCCTCTGCGAGACACGATACGAAAATATGGGCTGGACGGACTGGATCTGGATATTGAAGAGCCAATGTCACTGCCCGGTGTCATCCACCTGATTGACCGGCTGAAAAGCGACTTTGGCTCAAATTTCATCATCACCCTTGCACCAGTCGCAACCGCTCTCATGGCGGGACGACCTCATTTATCAGGCTTTGACCACCGACTGCTCGAGGCGGCCAGGGGAAGCAGTATCTCGTGGTACAATGCACAATTCTACAATGGGTGGGGCGGAATGCACACACCGGACGCTTATGATGAGATTATGCGCAATGGCTGGCGTGCTGAGAAGGTGGTCGCTGGCATGTTGACAAACCCTAAACACGGTGGCAGTGGCTATGTCCCGTTGGAGATATCTGCCGCTGTGCTCAGCTTACTGGTCGAGAGATATCCTAAATTTGGAGGTGTCATGGGCTGGGAATACTGGGATGCTTTGCCTCAGGAAGAAAACTGCTGGATGTGGGCCTATGCCATGGGGTTGTGCATGGGCATGAAGAAGGTGAGGGACGCTGCGATCATTGTACAGATGGGCAGGAATCTGGCTTCGGTTCACGTCAATCGATGATAAGGCTGGGCTATTTATCGAGCATAGATTGTATCTGTACGGCGAAACTAAACTTCTTCCTATGCATACTAGAAGACTTGATGATGAGCATTACGGCCAACAAAGTGATAGGCATGAAATGTACTTGTCTGACAACAAGGCTGTCGTAGACAATAGATGGAGATCACACGGTCAGACCACTTAGTTTTTGACAAATCCTGACTCGGGCGGGCTGCGTCATTGTTAGCATCGGGTTGCAGAAGCCTGCTTCAGATTCCCTCGTTTCTGCCCCCAACCAGCTTCTGGGCACAATGTAATGTGAGAACTCATTCTCACTGCTAAGGCAGTGAGAAAACCTTCTTGAACTTCAACAATGGCTTCTACCCCGGTCATCGTTGCTGCCACGACCTCGGTCATAGCAAGGTTGTCGGCCTACACTTTCCTCAGATGGGTATGGGAGCCTCACTATGCTCCAGTTGACTACTAATTTTGGTTCAGATCCCAGGACATCACTTTCCACCTCTGATATTGGCAAGCACTGTCATATACCTCGTATGCGTGTTTGGCAAGGACGAAGCTTTTGGCATCCGCAGACCGAGGCTCCATGAAGCCTTCCCGAAGCTCTTCCCTCACCGAGAAGACCATGAAAAGCCGGAGGAGCATCACGAAGTACAGCAAGACACAGACCATGACGAGCCGATCTCGTACGAGGAGGAGAAAACATTCTTCAAGACTGCTGTTTTCGGCATACCCGACTGGCGAGAGCCCGAATGGAGCTATCTGACTATCGGAGTCAACATATTGCTAGCCCTATTCACGCTCGATCTTGTCTTTCGAGGACCACTTCTGCACTCTGCTCAAGATCTGAGCTTCACAAGGGTGGGCTATGTTGACTCGACATCAGCAAAGGTTTTGGTCAGAGAGCCCGATCCTGCGCAGCTGCCAATGTATGCCTATCTGTCACCAGCCGACAAGACGAGTTGGACAACGACCGACACAATCTACTATCTAGGCCCAGATACAGACTACACATATTCCATCACCTTTGAAGGTCTCAAGCCATCCAAGAAGTACACATACTCCTTGTCCAACGACAAATCCGGCACCTTTACGACAGCAGCATCTCAATACTCCGACGCAGTCAACAGCCTGACCTTCCTAACCTCATCGTGCATCAAGGCCAACTTCCCCTATCGACCATCAGCTCCAGCACTGGCAATTCATGGTTTCGAACACCTTTCCAAAGTTCTTCGCGGTCTGCCCTCACCAGCTTCATTCATGCTCTTCCTTGGCGACTTCATCTATGTCGACGTCCCTCTTCGCCTCTCTGCCTCCCTTGCGCACTACAGATCCGAATACCGACGTGTCTATGCCTCCCCTTCCTGGTCCCTACCAGGCCTTGACACACTCCCTTGGTACCATACCCTAGACGACCACGAAATTGCGAATGACTGGTCAGGTGGGAATGACACCGACCCTTTCCCAGCTGCATCTGACCCCTTCATCCACTACCACGTCTCCGTCAACCCACCCGTGCCCTCTGGCGCGCCAAATGGCCCAGATACAAACACAACATACTTCCAATTCTCCAATGGCCCGGCATCCTTCTTCATGCTCGACACCCGCCGCTACCGCACCGATCCTGAGCCGGCTTCATCCCACTCATCCTCTTCGAAACCGCTATACGGCTCATCCTCAGAATCATCCAACCCTCCCACGTACTCGACAAACCACACTATGCTCGGGTCTACGCAACTTTCCTTCTTACTCAAATTCCTCGCCACTCCCGAACCACCACACGTCCACTGGAAGATCATCGCCTCCTCCGTTCCCTTCACCAAGAATTGGCGCTTCGGCACTTCTGACACGTGGGGCGGCTTCCTGCGTGAGCGCTCGCAAATTCTCGCTGCCATGCACGATGCCGAAAAATGTCTCGGCGTGCGCGTGATCATTCTCTCCGGCGACCGCCACGAATTCGCCGCAGTCCGATACCCAAAGGTGATCGCCAATGTGACCGTCACGTCCTCGGGCGCAGCTGGGACGAAGGAGGAGAAGACGACCAAGGATATGCTCGTGCGTGAGGTCGGGCCGCAAGCAGGACCGCACGAATTCTCCGTCGGCCCCTTGAGCATGTTCTACCTGCCCTTCCGGACATTCAAGCAGGTGGACGACGAAGACGTCGCGATCAAGTACCTGCCCGACGGGAATAGTAAAGTGGGCGTAATCGAGCTTCGAAACCTCGCGGGCGAGTCGCAGCGCAGCTTGCTCAGGTATTCGCTGTATGTCGATGGCGAGGTGGCGTGGGAGTATGCGCTGACCAGTCCGGCAGCTGGTGTTGAATGCAAGTCAAGAGGGAAGGGAGGCAGATGGCTTTGGGATTAGTTCCCTCCAACGCCTGATGTGGCCAAGGGAGGGGGGGAAAGCCGACGTTTCATTGAAGCCGAACAAAGTAGATACGAGTGAACCGCTCGAACGCGAACATGAGCCATCATATGCTTTGCAATATTGTTCTGTTTCCATTCATTTCATATATACAATTCCGTGATCCGCGTTAGCAACCGTGAGGTGCGCATGTTCCATGATCATGATATCGTTTTATGTACGTTGGATATGGTATATATACTACTAGTGTTGTGTCGAGGTAAATCCATGAAAACCCGACTCTTGCATCAGTGCGTAGATTGGATGCCTCTTGTGACGCATCGTGGAGAGCAGGACTGTGAACAGCGATCGTCAACAGTAACAGCAACAATAGCTGAAGCCGAGGCCGTATTGCTCAGCGTTCACTGGGCTAATACTGCTCTTCTGCACGATATTCTGTCTTGAACAGTATCGCGTCGTGGCGTGACGGACAGATGAGTTAGTGTCTGAGAGTGCTTGATGTATGTTCGCATTGGCGTGTGATGGCGTTATCCGACAACTTCCGGTCGTCGTAGGATCGATCGTATCGCACCAACAGGAAGTCGACTTCTCTGTTCCGACGAGGTTGGTGTGTAGAGAGCTGAAGGCAGGCTTCATTTAAGGAGAGATTGCTGTCATGTCCGCTCTCTCATCCGGAGTATGGCTTGTAAGGCCCGGTGGCATGTCCCTGTAGTAATAATTATGGGCTTCGACTCGGCAATGGCATTTCTCGGTGCATTCAGCTCTGCCGATCTGATCAAGATACTGCGAGGGACTTAACAACATCTGATGAACAGCTGCAAGATCTCGGCATGACGTGAGCAGTAACTTTCAGCGGTTCTGTCCAAATCTACGATCGAAGTCCTTCAACACGGCCATGACATTGGCCGCGTCAATTTCGAGGGCCGGTCTTCCCACCATAGCGGGCTGCGCATGGTTGGCATGCAGTTTCGGCAGCCATGTCGCTATGTCGCCACTGGCACGTTCATATGCCGGATGCCGACTTAGCGTCGTGTACGCATCGGCGCAGGTCAGCGTCACGCCGGCCTTATGTGGTACCTGCTGAGGCTGAGTCTGGGTCTGGGATGAAGCAGCAGCTGCACGAGAGCGCGTTGTCCGAGGTGGTAACGGGACAGTATCACTCCGACTCTGGCAGCACGAGCCACCGGGTGTCTGGCCACCACAGCAGCCCGATGGCGTGGCCGTAGACTGTGCTCGAGATGCAGCTAATGACTTGCAAAACAGGGTACTGTTCGGATCAGCGCGGCACTGTGCGCATGTTCCTGGCCCGGAAACACAGCCCGCTGGCATCGAGAGCGCTGGAATGGTCATTGCCACGTCGCCTTCCGATGGTGGTGGGGTGAATTGGTCAAGTTGTCTTGGTGGATTGACTGCTGCTGGTGGTCGAGCAAGATTTACAGGCGCCATCAATTGGTTCCGAGCTTGCTCTTGCTCTGCCGCCATTTCAGCACATATACATGGTGTGCCATCCGAGCAGAAGCCACAAGGGTCGGCTACAGCAGATGTTGGAGACCGGTCCTCTGGCCGAGTGATGCTTGGCAGATCTTTAGAGGCGTACATAGATGTAAAATCAATTTCCATGTTGTCTTTGGGCTCCACCTTGATGCGTTTCTCGACATGCACTTGTGCCGGTGAATGAGGTCGTTTCTCGTGCTGGTGAGTGTTCGTCGCGGCTTCCCCTCCCATAGCCTGGAAGGCATCGTCGATACATTGACAACGAGTCTCCAGAGTGCAATTGCCGCAGCCAACACTGGTGTCGTTGATAGCGGCATCTGTTGTGGAAGACTCGTCTTGTCCGTTCTCGCTAGGTTTGCTAGCGCTCGACGAAGCCGACCGAAGAGCGACCAATTCATTCTCCAGTCTGCGACAACGGTCGATCCAATTCGCCAGATCGGTGCGATATTGCTCGACTTCTTTTTCAAGATCGTCGATGGTTGATTTCAACACCTCCTGTTCATGCTCATTCTCATCTTCAATCTGCTTTAACTGTTCTTCTAGTTCCCCTACCCGTGCCGCGCGTCGCTCTCTGAACGCTCTCTGTGCAGCACGATTCTGTGCCTTCCGTTTCGTCGGGGGTGTGTCAGTTGCGGGCTTCCGCCCAGGTTTTGGCCGGGGCGGAATAATCCATTCTTTGCTCGTAAGGGAGAGGGTTGTGGTGGGTGTTGTGGACGCGGGGGAGCTGGCTGGAGGGGTTTGCGTAGGTTTTGCGCATAGAGAAGGTTGCCTGGAGAGAATTGGTTTGACGTCGAGAGGTGCCGAAGCAAGTATAGTCGCTGGTGGTGATGCTGCGGTCGAAGCCATAGTTGCGAGACCGAGTCCTTACCATCCGAGATTGGCCGAGGTCTTCGCTTACTGTTGCTGGTAGGCGGGATGCTGCTATGTATGCTGGAGGGACTGCCTGGTTGGCTCCCGACCACGCGCAGGAGAGACGATGGCTCTCACAGCCCTTATTTGTGCTCGTTGAGCCTAATTGAGTCGACACGAAGGAGAAGAGGCCGAGGTGGGATGAGGTAAAGAGAGAAGAATGATCGAGGCGAAAGACTCTGATTATCAGATTAGATAGTGCGGCCGATTACGGCCTTGGCGGGGTGGGGACCTCTTCTCCGTATCACAAGTCAGGCCACGGCTTTTGGAAGGGCCAAGGGCGCAGTGTGAAGAGCTCATCGTCGGTATCAGGCTCGCAAGGAGGTACTGTGAGTATCAATGGAAGCTGAGAGTACACCTGCTCAAGTCAGACGGATGGTTTCGCGAGGTGTATGTAAGTACCTAGTTATCGCAGTCCAACAGCGGCACGTTTTCTGTGAGCAAACAGCGCGCTAGGCGGGCCATTGCTATCATCTCTTTAGCCAGGACAGTGGACTGCACTGAGCAAGGATACAAGCATGGTTGTCTACACATCACAAAAGAGGTCTGTATTCATCGTCACAAAGGAGAAGAGGAGGGGTATCATCAGCTAACAACCTGAACGCCTTGCTATTTTCATCCATGCAACAACCGTACCCCAATAGACACCATGAGCAGTATATTCGAGCTCTAGAATTTACCTCCGTGAACGCCAGTATCAGCCGTGGCTGCCTCCGTACCACTCTGTAGTCCTCCGACAAAAGAGGTTCCCCAGACTCCAATGAGTCCCCAGAAGCCGACTCTCCAGCCACGATACAAGCCTTCGATGCCTTGACCCTTGCGCTTCCTTCTGGGTGCTTTGCCCATCAACGCTGCTGTCTTGTCCTTTTGAGACTCGGAATACCCTTCTTCTCGTGTGATACTCCAGATTGTAGGCAGAATTCCCCGGTAAGATTGTGGCACAGGGACAATGGTCGTGATTGCCTTGCGTTTTGAGGACGTGGAAGGTGGCGAGTATGCAGGAGATGTCCATGTCGCAATCTGTGCACGCCGTAGGATGGTCTCCAGCGGAAACTTGATTGACAGATCTAACGCGGATCCAGCAAAGGTCGCAAGGCTCCAGGTTGCGGGATTCATCGCCGGGTCGAGACCCAGGTAAGACTTCAGCACTACCGGAGTGCTGCTAGAAATCAACGTTGGTAATGTGGAGGTGAAGAAGGTGATTGGGATGAGGTGGACTGGAATCAAGTATGCCGTAGGCAACGTTCTCAGTGTTCCTAACAGTGTGCGTGGCTCTTGACTGGATGGTGTGAGGATGAGTCTGGTCCTGGCGGCATCGATCGGAGCCAGAACGAGCGAGGATAATGCGGCCGCTGCGGTGGCAATAAGAACTGTAGCGGCTGGAACGGTGGAATTGAGAATTGAGGCATCGGGTATCGCCCCTGAGGATGCCGGGACTAGTATGTCATTTTCAGCAACTCCGAACACAGCTGCCAGAAAACTCCGGAAAAATGTCTCCAATGTCCGACTCAGTATGTTGTAGACGAAAGTTGAATTTGTAGCCCGCCACATTGCCAACCCACCGCTGCTTGAAGACAGTGCTGAGAGCGCATCGAGCAGTGAATGGGGATTTTTCAGGTGTATCCGCCCGTCTGATTGCTGACCATGACTAGTGTATCGGGGTGATTTGTCCCCTGGCTGTGGCCTTCCACGCCGGCCACGAGGCGGCGAATGACTCGAGATGGGCCTTTCATAGGGTGCTGCTGAGGTAAAGTAATTGGGCTCGTCGTCGGAAGAGTTATCATCATAATCTCCAATAAGTTCGTCCTCGCTTCCATTCCTCTTTTTCTTCGGCAATTCCTCTTCGTCGTCTTCCTGTGCAACGCGTACTTGGAGAACGAGTTTCGCAACTTCGAAAGGCTGTGCTAGGAGAACATTTGCGTATTTCCAAAAAGCTCGATCAATCACTGACTTGACTGACCCGGTGATAGAAGGGCTTCCTTCAGGTATATAGTCCGAGTAATCGATGTCGGGGAAGGAGAAGGTTGGACCTGAGGAAGGCTTGGATGTGCCTGCGCTGGAGTTGGAAAGTGGCTCGGTTCCTATCGACGGAGGGACATAGTAAGGGCGTAGAGGATTCGGAACATGCCTCGTATCTTGCATGATGAGAAGCTACAGAGGCTTGAGATTCCCGTTGACAATTTGACCCTCCTCTGCTTGTCTTCATCAAGTGAGGTACGGAGGAATTGAACATTAATTCCGAATGAGCGAATTCGTCCTGTGATGTCGATGCCTTGAAAGTTGCTCCACCGTACATCAGCCATAAGTGCATATCGTCACACGTGACTCGGCCATCGGCACTAAGCTCGTCGCTTCCTCTCAATTTCTCCCTTCCTTTCTGACATGCTAACAGCCGACTGTGAAGCACCTCTATATCACACCAGAACTTGGACCGCCGTAACGTATCCGAGCACAATGCGGGCGTGGAGTGACTCGAACAGAAGAGCCCCCGGGCAGTCTCTACGGGTTCCGTGGCAGATGTATGCGACCCTCATACAAGGTCATTCCAGCCCCCACGCTCGTCAATGAGTGGCCAAAGACAGCGAACTCGACATCGTGAAGATATATCGTGGTCTTGCCATGCACCAAGACAAACATTGAATAGCCACATGTGTTCTGCTATCACTGAAGTGGCCTGGAAGTATTAAAATCGCAATGGACGGCACCATCTGCTCCTCTACGAATGGCCGGCAAGTATTGCGCTTCTCCGGCTCATTTGCAGTCCGCGAGTCCTTGACTTTCTAACTCTAGAACCGAGTCACCAATAATGCACCACTCAC
The DNA here is from genome assembly GCA_035928285.1 of Vermiconidia calcicola. Classification (NCBI taxonomy): domain Eukaryota; kingdom Fungi; phylum Ascomycota; class Dothideomycetes; order Mycosphaerellales; family Extremaceae; genus Vermiconidia; species Vermiconidia calcicola. Next base: position 96,557 of record JAXLQG010000011.1, read on the forward strand.
CCACCACTAGGCTTCGACTGACCCTGGCCAAGAACATGGCCAGCATTTGCCGGACTAGGAATTTTCGCTTGGCCTTCAATCAATGACGGAATGTGGTTACAGGGTTCTTCGGACCCGGTCGCGGGGACTCCACGACGAAGGCCGTCTCGCCCCCCTGATAACAATACGAGCAATACTCCTGTTCCAACATATAAACCAGATAGCCTTCAAGCCTTTCTGACGAACACGCTCAGCCACTTCTCATCGATCTTTATTCCCAAACACGGCTCCCATATCTTAGAGTCTGGTCAATCAAAATGAACACGTCCCCTTCGCCTATTCTTGCAGAAAAGTTGCCGGGGCAAGAACATGAGGAGAAGTCGACCCTGAATAACAACGAGAAGCTGTTTGAGCACGCTGTACGTCAATCAGTCTTTACGACTAAGTTGTACTGCTCTTAGCTGACGTCGCCTGCTGTGACAGGCTTCCACCAAGAACCACGATCCTAACTGGACAGGCGATGGCATCGACACAACGAGCGTCGACCCACGAAGGACACTCCGGAAAATGGATCTACGCTTGATCCCTATGCTAGCTTTACTCTATCTACTCTCCTTCCTTGACCGTGGCAACATTGGGAACGCCAAAATCGCAGGCATGGAAGAGGACCTCAGCCTATCCGGCCCTCAGTATTCGCTCTGCGCCACCGTGTTCTTCTTTACCTACTGCGCCTTCGAAGTCCCATCAAACTTGCTCCTTAAGCGCTTCCGGCCAAGCGTCTGGCTCCCAAGTATAATGGTAGCCTGGGGGTGAGATCTGTTCCGAGCTTTCAAACACGAGAATGCTGACTTGATCCTACAGCACCGTCATGACGCTCATGGGCCTCGTCCAGAACTACCACGGCCTCCTAATTGCTCGCATATTTCTTGGAATTGCAGAAAGCGGGTTATATCCGGGGGTGGCATACTATCTCACTATGTGGTATGTTACCGAGGAGCTCGCATTCCGACAGGGTCTTTTCTTTAGCGCTGCAAGTATGGCCGGTGCGTTCTCCGGTCTCCTGGCCTATGCCATCTCGAAAATGGACGGTGTTGGGGGGTACGCGGGCTGGAGATGGATATTCATCTTGGAAGGGATACTGACTGTCGTTGTGGCCGTTGTGGCATTTTTCTTCCTCCACGACTTCCCAGATACCGCGACTTTCTTGACCGTGGAGGAGAGGGCGTGGGTGGTGCACCGTCTGAAGTACCAAGGCAGCAAGAAGAGTGGAAGAGCGATTGCCGAAAGTGACCATTTTGAGTGGAAGTACGTTGTTAGAGGTAAGCCTTCGGGTCCGAACACTATTCCGATCGTTACTGATCATGCGTACAGCATTGTCCGACTGGCAGATCTACGTCAGTCTGTTCATGTACTGGGGTGAGTCTTCTCTTCCTCCACAGCTGTCAGACTGTCCGACAGGGCTCTTTGGGGTTCATGGTCGACGCGAAACTGTTCTGACAATATAGCAGGTATCGTCTGTCCACTGTATGGCATATCCTTCTTCCTTCCCACGATTATAGCGGACCTAGGCTATACGTCCACGACTGCCCAGCTCCTTACGATCCCAATCTACGTCTCCGCCGCCGTCTTGGCCATCCTACTCTGCTGGTTGTCCGACCGTGCCGTCAAGCGTGGCGCTTCGCGCTGGGTGTACATTTTCGTCCCCATGTGTGCTATTCTGGTCGGCTTTGTCATGGCAATCGCGGCCTCCGCGACAGGCAGCGCCCCCGGTGTGGTGTACGCCGGCATCTTCATTGCTGTCTGCGGCATTTACCCTGCTTTTCCGCAGAACGTCACCTGGATCGCGAATAATCTGGCTGGAAGTTATAAGCGCGCGGCTGGCATGGCTGTTCAGGTAAGTTGCTCCTCAGGGCCGGCAGACTGCTCCCCCGGACTCGTGTCCGTCATCTTGCAATGTCTCGTTGGACAGTCCTGCAAATACTAACAGGCTCTTTGTTGCAGATTGGCCTTGGTAATCTCGGCGGTGCATTTGCTAGCAACTTTTACCGCGCTAAGGACAAACCGAAATTCTTGCTCGGCCATGGACTTGAACTCGGCTTTGTTGTGATGGGGATGTTCGCCGTTCTCGTGTTGAGATTTGCATACGGACGCATCAACGCACAGAGAGAGAAGAGTGGCAAGGCGCATGGTCTTACGGATGCCGAGTTGTCTGACTTGGGCGACAAGAGTCCGTCCTTCAGGTACACGATCTAAAGGACTGACATAATCCTCGTGCACAATTCAGGACCGGAGGGAGAGAGAACGAAGGCGAGCATCGAGGTCGGACGACGAACCTTGAAGCACACCGGAGAACTATCTGAGGCGTCCGAAATCATCGCCTATGAAATGAATGAGGAACAAGAATCTCCAATCACATATTATTGTTTCCATACGGCCCTTAGGCCAAATCTGTAATTCCTTCACATCCTTATTGCATCTTGCACACGACCACCTTGTGCATATCAATGTTGACAACACTTGCGAACACCCCGAGGCTGGCGATCCTGTAGAGCCCAACAGCGTCTACATCCCTACCACTCTGAAGGTCTTGATCTATGATTACCCTGTCAGGAGAACCAAGCCCAGGTCGCCCTTTGGGACTGTGTGACGTCCTTTGTCACTTATCAAATCGGTACCGAACGGATCCGAGCCAAGTCGATCGGCAATTGAGAGGGATGTCTGTGGCAGAGCCCCATTGGGCGGCGGAGCACGACCCCGGCTTTGGAAAATGCTACCCAAGCTTTGTGGCGAAGCCACAGCCTCGCGTAAGTGGTCGTCCGCTCACATTCGAATCGAGAACACGAGTTGAGGGGTCCGGGCTCGCATGGGCCAAGGACGTAACATCGTCATGACATCCGATGAGGCTTTCGTCGAGATTGTGCGAACGTTCAAGTAGCCCATCGGAGCGGACGTGATGACGGACGTACTACTGGTATCGATCCTGACTCTGCCCCGGAAACCTTTACTTCAGCCAAGAGCATGCGGGGGCGTTTTGTAGTTGTCCGCATTCCGTTGTTCTGCTATTCCCCTGTTTCGACGGCAGATGAGGGTGTTTGCCGCCAAATGTCCGGGGTTGACATGCATCGTGGTGGCTCCACAAACACCTCCTGGTATGCTTGCATATGTGGCCGGGCCGGTGTATGATTCTCTCCTGCCGGATCCGGCGTGTTTCCCGTGTCAGATGGACGACCCTGCATGTACTTGAACAAAGGGGCATCATATGCCGACTGCCACGACGCGATGTTGCCGCCTGCAGGCACCGACAGGTCAGCACGGGGCGGAAGCAGCGTATGATCATGCGATGCTTTTTGCCATAACAAATATTGGCCCCGTACGTGCCCTTGGTCGGATTGACGTCTTCGTGTGTCCCGGCTCCGCAGGAGGAGACGTTAACCAGACTGTACGCATCTTCATGGGCCACTCGTTGCGTACAACGGCTGCGAAGCGACTTCGACATTGGCAAGGTCTGCCCTGACAATCTGTACGGACTTGGACCCCTGAGGTAATTGGTCAAGGGTCTGTGTTAAGGTGGAAAGCAGGTTCCGATATGCATCGGCGCTGATTTTTCCCGCCGCGAAGTCTCTGTCTATGGCTTTCTGCATCAACTTGACCGCAGCAACAGCGTGATGCGCATATGGATCCACAGCCACCAGTGATACAGTGAAACTCGGTAATTGTGCATTCGAAGCCATGGAATCGGCTTGGACGACTTCCGATTGAAGTTGCAGGGTGTATCTGTTGGTGAGGCCGAACATCAGGCTGTTCAAGACCCAGCTCTCGGCGTCGACCCTTTTCGCTGAGAAGCGTGAGAGCAGGTCGTGCCGATCAGTCGCTGCAATCATATCCACGAGCATCAGAATGGACAGATTGTAATGCAGCATGAGCTCATCTGGGTGTGAAGAAAGTCAGTCGGAATCCTGAAGAGGAGAGTGTTGTTGACCACTTACACCAACGAAGCTTTGTTTCCTGGCCGAAGAATTGGATGCGTTTCTGGCACACTTCGAGTAAGCCTCGATAGGTGATGTTGAATTGGTCGATCGCTTCTGAGACGAGACTGAAAGCTCTGCTGACTTCTGCTTCATCATGGCCATCTCGTAAGGATTCCTTCATGTTAGCTGTCAGTCTCCACACCAACAATTTCCAGGCGGCACCTGCGGCTATGACTTGGTTGGCTTTGTCGTCCGTCATCTCGAACTCGGGATCATGCCAGTCCTTGGTCATGTCGCGGAAGATCTCCATACAAGCACGAACCAAGCGCCAGGAGGATTCTGACTCAAACCCGAAAAGGCCAGACGAGAGCAATGGCTTGCAGCCTAGGGTCAGCGAAGCAGAGGTGTCGAACGTGAGAGCGACCCAGTATGCAGTGCTCTCGGCATTGATGAAGTTGGCGGTCGCAAGAGAATGAGGACTGGCACCGGGGGGACGAACGGGGATGTCTAAGTTGACTCGGTTGCCGTTGAATCGAAGACTTCGCTGATGAGCGCGTAGTTCCTGAATCTGCTGAAGAGCCGCATGAACACAGACTTGACCGGAGACGCGATCGAGCTCTTCCTCCTCAGAGATTCCCGCCGGGATCGGTGTCAGTGCAAATAGAAGCAAGGTCAGCATCGATCGGTAGGAAGGCCTGTTGATCACCTTCAGCATGTCCTTGTGTGCACACCGCCACAGTGCCCTGACGACTTCGGCAGACGAGAATTCTGAAGCTGCTGATTGCATTGTCAACGGCAGCCAGCGGGCAGCGAATGCCTCGATAGCATGGTCGAGCCACTGGTCGATCTGGAGGTCCCTTCCTCGCCTGGCTGCGTCCGCCGGGCGCCCGTGGTCTAGCATAGCTCCTGGGTTTTCCCAATCCTCGTCCATCCACCGATCAAGCCGGCGACACAGCCGGTGTATGCTCACACACAGTTCCGACAGACTGTGCTCACCGAATCTGTCCTATGGTCAGGTTGAAGTTGATAATTACCGCCATCGACGTACTCACGCAAAGGGATTGCTATATTTCCCCAACCAGGACCCAAACACTGTTTCAAAGACATTCTCGTAGATGCTGTGTAGCCATTGCTTGTCGACAATCGTGTCAAAATCGTCCGAGTTCAGGACCGATTGAGGGTGGATCACAGGTGGAACATCTTTGGTGGGCCAATTCCACTCGTTACTTAACTGGGATCAGCCGCCAGATATGCGATGGAGGAATCAAGAAATATACCCAGAATGTTCGCTCAATTCGGACATGGAGCGGCCGGAGACGAGGCCTCTCTGCTCAGAGGCTTGTACCTCGGTGCCATCGCTTGGAAGTTGATCTTGCGCTTTCGTTCGTGATGGCGTCGCTCTGGGATTATTCTTGCGTTTGAGCCACTGTTCATCTCACGTCGTTAGACCCCTGGTCATTTTCCATAGGCAAATGCATGTCTGGGATCACTTTGCGGCCATGCCTACCTCAAAGGTACATTGACGCTGTCGGTTCTTGCATCTTGTGCAGGGTCCAGCTGTCTGTGAAGCGTCGCTATTGTGCCGAGTTCTTTGAGCGTCACAGGCCACGCGTGATCTCCGGCAGCTATCGCAAGAGGAGAATTGGACGCGCCGTGGGGCGAGGTCGTCCTGCGCCATGATCCATGGATGTCTAGTACTCTTTTACTATAGCGCAAGGGCCAATCTTTCAATCGTATGGGTGCTTCTCGAGAAGAGTCAAACAGATACTATGTACACTGTAAAAGGCGGGGTAGAAGCCAGGAGGAGGAGAGAGGTTGTCACAGAATTCTCTCGGCGCCAAGGGGGCGGGGATCCCCGTAAAGACATTGACCTTTAGGCGGGAGGCTAGCCTAGTGAGCCCTAGGGGCCTCGGTGGCCGGCACTAACTCAAGTAGCTTAGCTGTTCGACCATACCACTGTCTAGATTACTTTCCTGACCTCGATCTTGCACCTCGTCCAGGTCAAGAGAAGCAGCATTGCCTGCGCCCGCTGATGCTGATATCAGCAACGGAGTTAGCTGCGGGACGATGTCTCTGGAGTGGCTTTGATTAGCTGATGGAATATCTGAATGCGCACCAAGAAGAAACCAAAGACCTTGAAGCCGGCGCCGGGTTCAAGAACGAACATGACCCCAAATGCAGTCTTGCATTGTGGAAAGTGCCCACGGGATTACCTGTAATCGCCTCCAGACTATACTCGCAAGTCCTGGACATCAGCAGCTCTTTGAGGGTAAGTCTTAGTAAGTAAGGCATTGATTGTCAAGAGACACTCGCCGGACCTCAAACAACAAGAATGTGTCTGTCGATCTCCTCACCCTTTCAGGAACTTTGGTGGCAGGTTAGGTTGCTGGAGTCGTTCTGGAAGACGTCTTATGCGGCATCATGGAGCATAGAAACTTGGTCTCGTGAAGTCGATCTTCGAGAGAGGAGGCTGAGGTATCTGAGCTTTGCGCATGGGCCATACCAAGGGCCGGGCTACGGTCGCACAATGGCTTTATGTGAGGCGGCTGTGATCTGTGCTCTATTCGCCCGCCATCGAACATTTCAGCAATAGACGCGCATACAGCAGCAGAAATTCAGCCATGACATTGGGTATTGATGGTTGATCAACATGTACTCAGTCCACTGGGGCAGGGAGGCAGTGAAGAAGCCGTCAGTTAGTCAGTATTGTATGTGAACGACGTGTAAATTGAGATGACAGTGGATGGATGACTTAAGGAGTGGCTCGCTTAACCTTCTATTCTCAACTTAGCGCGATCTCGGGAAATTAGTTGATACTCGCACGTCCTTGTCCAGTTTCCTCCCTTCACGCCAAACACTCATCGTCGAACAACAGGCCACCTCTCCGCTCTTCCTTTCCCCTACTGCGCCGAGCAGTGAGCGGTCATGGCGAGGATGGTCCAGAGAGCCGATTCCAGGTCACGATGAAGGCTCGGCAAATTCGGAGAAGCAGCAGTCTTGAAGACATATCATCTGCCTAGACATCTTCATGGCTACCTCTGGCCCTCGCATCTCAGAGGATCCTCCTTGGTCCACCCGATTATACACATGGTCTGGACCAAGCCAATACGAATGCCGCAGAAAGTCTTTCCACACTACAATTCTCGGAGCTGCAAAGCCCCATGGGAGCAGCCTGCCCTCCTGTCTCGATAAGCTGACGAAGCCCAAGGACCCTGAGTGCCTCTCGTGAGGCGTTCGGACGGAGCGGTTCGCCATGAGGCCCCAGCGTCGATCCCGACCTCCCATATGGACAATGCACCCTATCGTCGGTGCCAGCCTCCATGGCTCAAGCTCCTGCGCTTTGGACATCGTTCAGTCCAAACATACCAACCGCGTGCCTTACCTGAATACCATCACTCCACTTCTATATTGTCCCAGAGACATTGTTGGCTGTTCTACCAGTCCATGCTTCCAACCTGTTGCGGCTCAACCCGACCGAGAGTCTGAGCGTAAACAAAGCTTTACCTACCTCGCGCTTTATCATTATCGCTGTGTGCTCTTTGTTCTCCAGCCTCGATTTAATGACGAGTCACAAAGGTGAGATTCTCGCTATATATGGTGCGGTCTGGACCGTCTCAACAATGGCGTCCAGACTACTCATCAAGACGCTTCGTGCTCTCAATATATTGCCCATTAGCATCCCAAACTGCGCAACTCTTGTAGCCTCGCAGTATGCTTCTCTCTACCGCTACTTTGACACTGCTCACCACAGCCGTCACAGCTTCATACGTCCTCCAAGATGACTACAGCACCAATTCGTTTGCGGATATGTTCGACTTCTTCACCGACAGTGATCCTACAAACGGCTACGTCAATTACATCGACTACAACACGGCCCAAAGCGCAGGGCTATACAAGCTTGAAAATGGTCAAGTATATATGGGAGTCGATTCTACAAACACTGCCTCTGGGCGTGGTCGAGACAGTATACGTATAGCCAGCAAAAACACATACCAGCACGGCCTCGTCATCCTTGATCTCGCACATATGCCTGCTGGTGCTTGTGGGACGTGGCCTGCTTTCTGGATGCTCGGCTCCGACTGGCCCAACAACGGAGAGATCGACATCATCGAAGGTGTCAGTGCCCAAACCTCGAACAACATGGCCATGCACACCGACTCTGGCTGTACAATCACCAACACAGGCGCTTTCTCTGGCTCTCTGGAAACCGCCAACTGCGACGTCAGTGCTGCCGGTCAACCCACAAACGCCGGCTGCTCGATCCGCAGTGCCGACGACAGCAGCTTTGGTAGTGGCTTCAACTCCAACGGCGGTGGCGTCTATGCCACAGAGTGGACCAGTGAAGCCGTGAGCATCTGGTTCTTCCCTCGAGGTGCCATCCCATCCGACATCACCAGCGGCAGCCCCGATCCTTCCGGCTGGGGTCTGCCTCAGGGCCAGTTCACGGGCGGCTGTGATATCGATGACAAAGTGCGCAACCAACAGCTGGTGTTCGACGTGACCTTTTGCGGCGACTGGGCCGGCGGCGTCTGGAGCACAGACTCCACCTGCAGCGCCAAAGCCTCGACGTGCCAGGACTTTGTCCAGAACAATCCATCCGCGTTCCAGGATACATACTGGCTCATCAACAGCCTCAAAGTGTACAGCGACAACGGCGGCGCGCCGCAAACCTCGGCCATCGCCACCACAGTGGCCACCAGCTCCGCAGCGGCAGACACCGGAGTTCCCGCAGAGACTTCCGTAACCACGTTCGTCACGCTTACCTCGGGCGTGTCCACATACATCCCTGAACCGACTACAATCACATTGGCAACAAGTGCACCAGCAGCCGTGACGGAGTACACCACTGCCGTCGTCACTACAGCTGCACCTGAAACATCCGCCGCGGCCGGCAGTGGCTGGAGCAGTGGATGGAGTGGCCGCGGCAGTGGAGGATCAGGATGGTCAGGTCGGGGAAGCGGAGGATGGGGACACTGATGAGACCATTGTCACAAGGTCGGAGGATCTTCTTGAAGGACTTTTTTCTTTCTTCCGTCCTCTCTCTTCTTCGACAAACTTCTACCTTCGATTCAACAAAACGAACTTTACAGCATAGAGCAGCATCATTGAGCAGGGAACCGGCGCTGGATCGGACATTGGACACAACACATAGGGATACCCGGGATTACAGTACAGAAATCTTGAGGTTATGGAGATGAGATGTACAGGAAGGGAAGAAATGTAATATATGGTTATTACCAAAGATCGAGGTTTAAGAGACAGAGACTACGAAAGAATGAGTTAATGAGATATGGACAGTACAGGAACACAAACAATGAAATAAAGAGATTACTTCCCGCGAAATGGGACAAAACAATCATGCTCCGCTTAGTATCATGCTCGCTTTGAACGTCCGCAGTTGTGCATCGCTTTTCTAGGTGAAGGAGATGTGTCGCTCAGAGCGCCGAACGGTAGGCGCACTGGACCAATTATTGATTGATCTGACCCGATCTTTCTCTATACCTACGTGTCATATCCCGATCCAATACAAGTATCATAAGTATTCATAGCAGACGGGCGAATTCGACAAGCCGTACGAGAAAGAAAAGAAAAGGAGGATACAATACAAAAGAGAAATCGGACTGGCACGTGAGTGGGAAAAGAAGTTATATACCCGAATATCCATTGTTGCTGGCTGATCGAAAGAAAAGCGGTCAGCCGGATCGGGCTGGTGAAATTGCCGTACTAGGTAATATGGCGGCAGTAAGGTAGATATTGGTTTGATGGGCGGAGGGAGTGACGCCAGACACAGACACAGATGCAGACATCGTGTGGCAAGGGCCTCCAAGATCTTTGCCAGAAGATATGTACAAACGATAAGACCTGGGTATAGAGTACTCCGTAAGTAAACCTATTTCCTCGGTGCTCAATGGTTCTGGAGCACTGGCTCATCGTCCCTAGTCGTGACAATGCCGAAGGAGGCCAGTCAGTCTCCTAGGGTACTCGTCCGAAATGCCAGGCGAATGTGTAAGCATAGTGAGCCAAACTCCGAGGGGGTTCAATCGTTTCGTCCGGGCGGAACTCTTGCCATCGGGGTGGCACTGGAAAACGACAGGCTGAAGGATGCCGGATGTCGGTTCGAAGCGATTCCGGGCTTGGGACTTGCTAAGCCGATCCCCTTGATCCATCCCCAGTGCTTAGTTCCCCCTTTGTGGTGTCCAGCTCCACGGACTTGGGAAACCAGAAGGGTTTGTCAGCACATTGGTTCCATCACAGCGGCCGACTAGCACCCCGCATGCTGTCGCAGCAGTCTGTCAGTATCCAATCGTGCTGCAACCTTCATTGCATACCCCTGCTGGGCGAGTCCCGAGATCGTGGATCGGCGGCTTGAGGTAATGAAGGTATGATGGAGGTCGAGTGACTGGTCTACCCATGGAAAACACGACGGGATTGACAGTATTCTTCTGTTCTCGGAATTAATTATATTATATTGTCTCACTGCATGACAGGTGCATCAACACCGAACCAATTCCAGCCTTGATCCAGATCAGCACCGCTCTGGCTGAATGGGAAGCTGCCAAACGGGAAACCTTGTTGGGCGACGACATTTGCCATGCCCCCGGCCCCCATATTTGTATTGAAGTCGTTGATAGTGCTTGTATATGGGCTTTGCGACTGTTGCTGGAGTGTGGAGCCTGAGCTGCTGCTCGCAGTGCCGCCAGCTGATGGGAAATCAGTCGAGGTTTGTGGCGCAAAAGCCATGAAACTGTCAAACGTCACGAAAGGGTCGTCACCCTGGGGCCATGTTTGGTCGAATCCAGGTGCGACATAGTCTGTGGAGTCATAGACGGGTAATCGATGAGCTTGAGGAGACTGTAAATGCGGGTTGTCGATAGATCTTGTAATTGGTGACGGCTGCGTGCTGGAAGAGGTGATTGACGGCGGAGTCGGTAGGCCCGTATTAGCCACGCCTCCAACTGGTACCGTTAAATTAGACCCAACAGTGCGTTGAACGTACGTTCCCGGCTTGATAGGGATGTATTGCTTGCCCATGCCAATGGATATAGTGCCAAAATATGGTATAGATACCTGACACGTCTCGCCACAGTCTGCTTTCGATGCGGCATCTGCACAGCCTTGTCGAGTGACCGCAAGCATTTCGAGGGCTTGAGCGCTTTGTGCGGCAACAACGCCACCACCTTCTTTCGCAGCATCTTTGAGTAGGGCTATGGTCTTGTCAATAAGGTCGGAGTCTTTTTGATCTTGTTCTAGATCAGGTGGTTGAGAATTACTGCCGCGCTGGTGCTGGGAGTAACCACATAGATTGAGGAGTAAAAGCATGGCTGCTGTGAAAGCCTGGAAATCGACCAATTTGCAAATGAATGGCCCCACGGCTGGATTGTTGCGCAGTGCCTCATAGATCTTGATCATCTCTCGTGCTGCATCAAGGGCAGCGGCATGTGAATATTGGTATCTCTTATCGGCCGACGAGCGAAGCATGAAAGGCATATGCAGAAGCAATCTAGCTTGGTGGTGGTAGAATTGTGCTTGTAATCGATCAAAGTGGTCATCGACAGCGACTCCAGGAAACTTTCCAAGCGACCACCAAGAGGGGTCTTGAGCACTGTGTAACTCTTCCAACTCTTGATCGAGTCGTAGGGTTGCTGAATATCCCATCTGAACAACGCTTTGGTTTCGGTCATTGATCTTGGTTATGACTGGTATCATTTTCGTGACATATAGTTCTCCCTCGCTGGCTTGCACGGGACAGGGCCCATTGCCAGGAATGAAAGGCGCCACGAACTGGTCGGCAAGAGAGTATGGTAAGCCGAGGAAGGTTGACAGAAATCTGTCGCCCAGTATGAGATGAGCCCATATGGAGTACGATCGTTGATAATCACGAGATGTCTTATCTGCTCGGGCGGGCAGCTTGTGCAGTCCGAGCAACTGCGCAAAGGCAATTGCTCGATGGAACAGCAGCCAGGCCCGTCTAGGACGACCCATGTTGATCTGATATTTGGCTTCGAGCATCATGCATTCAAGCCCATCAATGGTGGCTGCAATTTCATCGTCCGAGGTAATCAGTTTATTGACCGTGGCGATATACCGTTCCATCAGATCAGCCGGTTCTTCCCTGATATGTAGTCTGGACCAGTCAAACGTTCCAGGTAGTTGGTGTATGCCAATGGCGATGCACAGCATTATCTTGGCCAGTTCTGCAGGCTTTTCGGACCGCAGAGAGTGTGAAACTGATTCTTTGATGGTCTCACAACGACTGTCCGTAATCTCAGGAAACATTTTGCGCCATATTGTCCACCACTCATGAGATGATTCCAGGATGATCTCCAGATCATGTGGCGAAGGTAGTAATTTATTCAAGGCGGCAAGCAGAGTTTTGTTCTTGTTGTACTGCTCCCTTGATACCACGGGTTGGCTGTCCTTCCTTTCGATGACAGCATTGTCGAACAAAGTCAAAGCAGGCGCACCGTCTCGGAGACCACCCGGTAGGAGGATTGATTCTTCCGGATCGGCATCGACCTGTCGTAATGAACTCTTCAAGCTTTTCAATACTTCAGCCGCCTGAGCATCAACCTGGCTTCTGTCGGTCTCTGGACTGGCGTCGGTCGAACTTGTGTTTCCTCCCCTGTCCGGTAAGCGATGCAGCACTTGTTTTACCAGACCCTCGAGCTGCGAAACTCTTTCCCGCAGGCTTTGATTGGACTGCTCCGCATTGGACTGAGTGTAGGTTTGAACATCCCCATGCTCTTGATCAATACAAGTGGAGCCCCGGGCATAACATTCATTGCATATGGCAGCCCTCTCAGGCTCAAAGGTACACCTGATCTTTCTTCGCCGACACTCTAGACAACTCTTTGTTCCCTTGCGCATCTTCTTTCGTGGGGGGCCCTGATTGTGATCGGAACCCAGCGCGTGGGCATCATTGAATGGGGAAGTGGAATTACTCATTGCGGTTGGCGGGGGTGCCGGATGTCCAAATGGCCGGGGTCGAGGTCGAGGTTCGACAAGGAGGGGAGGAGAACTGTCAGCGCCCCAGCGCAGGTGTTGTTGAAAAGAGGTCCTCAATGAGACGAAAAGATGCTTGTTCAGAATAGTACTGATGCTGCAGGAGTTGTGCGAAGAGTGCTCCGCTACACTGGCTGCATTGCTGACAGATCTCAAGGCTGCGACAAAATGGTCTGATTGGTCTTGTGAGGGTGGAGGGATGGATCGACTTCGCCTAGCCTGTGACGATGTTCTGGAACATTCAACTCTGGCTGTTCAGGACTCGTTTCAGACTGCAGATAGCCACTGACTGCAAAGGGAGGTGATCAGTGGGTGGGCAGTCCTCAAGGCGCTCGGGGGAGGTTGGAGCGGCACGTTGACGGCGTCCGGAGATCCATTTGTCGTCCGTTTTTCGTCCGTCCAGCTGTCCGTGCCTTCGCTAACAATATCATGCCATGCCAATATTTGCTTGTTGGATTAGGCGAAAGTGCGCAGCCAACCAGTCAGAAGTGTGAGACTCCACTGGTCTCCCGTGTCGGACTTTTGGCGAGATGCAGCGACGAGATGGAAGGCGATTGCTAAGCCAGAAGTCTCAGGGATCAAATCAGGCGTCCATCCGAGTTTCGCGTCATGTTTAAATTATTCCGTCAGACCAGGTGGCACCACACTACACCAGTGTTCTTCTGGTGGTAATCCCTTATGTCAGACAAGTTCCTTGATCTTTGCCCAGACCCGGCATCCGGAAAAACTCAATTCCTCCCCCCTGAGATAGGAAAGGTCAGCCTTGTACTTTTGGTCCGTGAAAAGAAATCTGGCTTCCGTCTGGCCTTTGACTCATCAGCGTCGTTCCTACGCTCTGGCCCTTCATCATAGCTACGCTCTGGCTAATCGTCATTGACTCATTGACTCATCCTCGATTCCACCATGTTGGCTGCCTGATTTTGTCCCTCCGCCAGTCTATCGCCCTGCCTGGGACTTGGCTTTCGGAATGAACCACCAGTTGTTTATCCGGCATGACCCTGGCTGACCCCTTGCACTGGACAGCGCTTCATCTGGCGGACTTTAAGCTTAGCTGTAACGACACCAGTTGTTCGGATTTCGGAAGACAGCCTCAACCGATGGAGCTCGGCCATACGCAGCCTTCTATTGCTTCAGCCTTACATCCACTTCGCAACAACGACGTATCCCGCTCGAACGCTAAACCATGATACGATGCGCCTTTGATCCACGTCGTCCCCTATTTGCGGATTTACCACGTTGAGCATGTCGCAAAACTCGGACGAATCCGTCCTTGAAGACTTTATCATGCAAAATGGTCGTTGTTATGGTGTCAATGCGTAATACCAACGTTATGTCCATTATCCCCACCACATTACCGTGACAAAAGTCTCCGAGGTGTAAGGTGTATATATCTAGGTAGGTACTCCGTGTCCTTCATCGCTTGTCTGCCTTCGACCCCGTTGCTATCTCCTATTTCCGTGTGTTATACCTGCCTGCGCAACTACCTCGATTCTCTCGCAATGGCGCCCGTCCAATCCTCAGCAACGTCCGCTGCTACTTCGGTCACGGACCTCTCCAAGCCTCCTCAACCTGAAATCGAGGCGGGAAATGAGAAACAGCAAGAACAAGATGTCAACCTCAGTCGAAAGAGCAGCGGAGACCATTCTGTGCCCATCGAGAAAGATGGCGAAATGGCACGCGAACTTTCTCGCATCGACACCTCTGACTACCCATCGGCCTTTCCCTTGGCTATGATCGTTGTGGCTTTGGCATGCAGTATCTTCCTGGTGGCTTTGGACATGACCATCGTCGCTACCGCCATTCCCCGCATTACGGATCAATTCCATAGCCTCGACCAGGTCGGTTGGTATGGATCCGCCTTTTTCCTCACCATCGGTTCCTTCCAAGCAACATGGGGCAAGCTCTACAAGTACTTCCCCCTCAAAATCTCATACTTGGCCAGTATCTTCATCTTCGAAATCGGGTCGCTGATCTGTGCCGTCGCCAACAACTCGACCACCTTGATCGTCGGTCGGGCGATTGCTGGCATGGGTGGTGCCGGTATTGCTTCCGGCTCTTACACCATCATTGCATTCTCCGCTCCGCCTAAACATCGACCTGCCTTCACCGGAATCATGGGAGCCACTTTTGGTGTGGCATCCGTCATTGGCCCCCTCCTGGGCGGCGTCTTCACTGATAACCTCACCTGGCGATGGTGCTTTTATGTACGTTCATGTTCATTCTTCAGCACCAACTCCATCCCAGGTTATCTAACGGGTACTTTGTAGATCAACCTACCTATTGGCGGTGTAGCTGCAGCCATCATTTTCCTCTTCTTCCGCACTCCTAAAGCGGCTCGACCACAAGCCGCCACGTGGCGAGAGAAGCTCCTCCAGATGGATTTTCCCGGTACATTCGCGATCATGGCTGCCATCGTCTGTTACCTGCTCGCCATGCAGTGGGGAGGCACCACCAAGAAATGGTCCGACGGGTCCGTCATCGCTGTGCTCGTTCTGTTCGGAGTCCTGGTGATCGTCTTCCTTGTCATTGAATATTTCCAAGGCGATCGGGCTCTTCTTCAAGGTCGTCTCCTCAAAGACCGAACTATTGCCGCCATGTGCGCATACATCTTCTTCACGGCGGGATGTTTCTTCATCCTCTTATACTACCTCCCCATCTATTTCCAGGCTACTCGCAGCGTTTCAGCCGCCAAGTCCGGTATTGACAACCTGCCTCTTGTGCTGGGCGCCTCACTGTTTACCATTGCCTCCGGCGGCCTTCTGACAGTTTGGGGACAGTACGTTCCACTTATGGCCGTCGGTTCCATCCTGGCGGCAGTTGGGTCTGGCATGATTTACACGTTGGAGATCCACTCCGGCAGCGACAAATGGATTGGCTACCAAGCACTTGTTGGCATTGGCCTAGGGCTGATCTTCCAGATCCCCGTCATTGTCGGACAGGCTATTGTCAAGCCATCAGACCTCAGCTCGGTGTCGGCAGTCATGCTGTTCTTCCAGACGATCGGCGGTGCTATTTTCATTTCCGCCGGCCAATCTGGCTTTACGAACAAAATGCTGCAAGAAATCCCCAAACGAGCTCCTGGTGTCAATCCAGCGCTTGTCATCGCTACTGGCGCCACCGATCTCAGAAAAGTCTTCAACGCGGAGCAACTCCCAGGCATCTTGTCTGCCTACATGGAAGGACTACGCGTGCCGTTCGCCATTGCCGTTGCCAGCGCGTGCGTTACGTTCTTGATCGCCTTCACGCCCAAATATGAGAGCATTAAGGGTAAAGTGAAGCTGGATGCTGGTGGTGCTTGAGACATGTCTCGGTCAACTATTGCCACTGACCGACACGAATTATTCACCGGCCTCTTTGCAATTTAAAGAGGGTTTCGGACGAGCAATTCACGACACTCCCCTCTTGTGCATGTCCCCGCGTGAGCGTTGTTTTAGACAGCCAGAACTTTGTCGGGTGACAGTGGGTGTTTGAGCATAGCTGGGGAGTTTCATTGGCAATTTGGCATTAACATGGGCACGAACAGTGACTGGGATTGAGGACCATTCAACACAACACGTATTGTATTACCACATTTAACAGAGACACGAATGGCTTTTTCGGAAGTTGACTGGAGAAACATATCGACCCATCATACCTTTTTCCTTTTGATTGATATCCCAAAAACAGGGCAGTCGGTCGTTCTTTCCAAGCCAGATCGAACTCGACTCCTCTCTTTCCAACCAACAGGGGAATAATGTGACCGACTGACCCTCATCTAATGGCGATGCTCGCCTTTTTTCTTGTAAGGGCAGCACTTATGATGACTTCTTCTTCATCCTTTTGACCTTTCTTTCGCTTCGTCAGACTCGATGCGGCATCTCAGCTCAGCTGCATCACCAACGACACGGAGATATTATTACACATGGGAAAACACCTACCAGTCATACATCGCCGCTCGAGAAAAGAAGTGAGTCTTGAACTTCCCAGCTCTACTTTCCGACTAACGGGTCTAGGTTCGAAGGTCCCCCATCCGTGGAAATCTTTGTCCGCTTCTTCGAGTCAGTCCTCCTTCGGACCATACCGAGAGAGCATGGAAAGTCCGCTCCTTCCGAAAAAGGCTTCGTGTCCGGTATCGCCCACCTTGACAACTACTTGTCGTTTACATTCTCAACATGGAGCTACACAAAGCATTATTCAATCCACATGAAATCTTGGTTGAATAAGTGCGTGAAGGAGGGACGTCTCATCCGTGGAAGATGGGCCAAAAGAAATTACTGCACTATGGCCATCGTAAAATGTATGCTATCTGCATGGTGGCTCGACACTTTCGAGAATGGCTGCCGATCATTCGACATCAAGCTATCCAAAGGCACGGCTGTTGCGCTGATGGTTGCCGTTGACTGTCGAGTCGGAGACATTTGCATACACTTCGAATGGCAGAAGTATCAAACCTACTTGAAGGTCGGCCACATGAAGTTCTTTATCCCACCTGGCGAGGTAGCCACCCTATCGAATGAATCTGCCCTCGTCACCCTTCATTATGAGAAGGGAAAGAAGTATGTCTTCCAATCTCTCTCGCCCGTTGTATATTTTTGTACTGACTTTCCTTGTTTAGATTGAGTGTCGATAACCGTGAGCGTCTGATCAGGTCTTATGACGATCCTGAATACAATTATGTTGATGCTGTCCTGCTCCTTATTGCACACTATCGCCGGCAGGGCTGGTTCCAACATGGCTCCTCAGTCCAAGAGCTTCTTCAGAGCCTTAGGCGGCTGCTCGGGGCGACGGTGTTCTCCAGATTGAAGAGTGGGCAACACAGCTACCAGTGTTCGCAAAACGAAAGAACGACGCGTTCTTAGTGTCAGATCAGCCCGCGGATATAAGGCAGATCCACCAGGCAGTCCGCAAGATATTGGATCTCACTAGCATACTTGATGCTATATCTATATATAACTTACGCCGAGGTAGTGCGAAAGATACTACTCGACCTAACTCGACCGAAATAAAGATCACCAATACAGGAACGGCGAGGCTACTTGGTCACCGTGATGCCAATATGCAACAGAGCATCTACAATGATATCGAGGATGAAGCCATCAATGTTCTGAAGAAGGATATCAAGCCTGGAAGAACCGAAGACCGAGCTCTTTATGAGATCGAGTGGTGGCGACTATCTCTGGAAAAGGGAGCAGACCAGAGCCAAGACAACCTCGCTATATGGCTCTTCGAGGAAGCAAGAAGCCCCCGACAACGAAACGGGACTGGACGAATTCCTGTACCGAGACGTCGACGACTATTCGAAGAGGAGGTGGATTGGAACGATGCACAGCATTTTGGACTTGCGTATATCCCACCAAAGTTCAGCCAGATGAGAGCTCTACTCGATGGCTTTATGCTCATTTACCCTGAACGCGTCTTCGACGAGGAGCGAGATACCCAGCCCAGGGAATTTTATTTCCAAAGCAACGTCTCTGCTGATCTGCATGGCAAGGAGTTTCATCTCGAGTTTCGTCGTATTCGAGACAGAACGAAACGACTTGTATTGCAGCATCACCGAGCTCAATGGGTCGAAGCGGCAAAGGCTGACCCTACTACCACTGGGATGGGTACTCAGCCAGTACCGAAACCAAAAGACACGACGTACATCCCCGCTACAGATATTCTTGTCGTTGTGACAAGTCATATTGGCAACACTCCAAGCCTATTTCCAGAAAAAATGGCACTGTCTGACCGCTGTAACTCGTCGGATTCAAATAGATATAGCTCCTCGTTATCTATCTGGAATACTTCGCACAGAAGATAATGGCGTTTATCCTTAACGTTGGGACGGCCATTAGTTCTGTCGCCATATTCCTAGTGATTTACTGAGTAGGCACGCACTGCCTTGAACATGTTGAAGTGAAGTTGTTGTATCTTAGATGTGCTCCAGGTCAGACGATGACGCTTTTTCTGGCAATAGGCTCGACTCCTATCGATCCACGTCTACTGGAAGGAGATACGCTTATAGACGATAAGGTCGAGCTTATGCAGTCTGCAGGTAATGAGCAAGACAGGTGAAGCGCAAGATCGACGAAGTTAGGGACGTGGATGATGTGGAATGATATGGAGGCATGACCTGGGAATATTACTATCAGACTTCTATTTCCCTGCATGCTTTTCTGTATGTCTCTGACCGAAAAGAATTGCTCCACCGATGTTTTCATGCAGCCCAGCCCAAAAGTACTCAAAGTTAGACTCAAGCTCAAGTTCGCACCGTCCAAGCATGAACATTCCAACACAGTTCTCGCTATGGACCGTCCGTGATGCACCCATGGCTCGCGTCGCCCACCAACTTAGCATACTTGGCCAAGACGCCTCTCGTGTACCGTGGCTTGGGCTTATTCTGGTTCCACTCGTCCCTTCGTCTCGACAGCTCGGCCTCGTCGACGCTGACATCGAGCGTCCTCGTCTCCGCGTCAATGACAATCTCATCGCCATCACGCACCAGCGCGATCGGGCCTCCCTCCATGGCCTCGGGGACGATATGCCCGATCAGGAAGCCGTGGGAGCCGCCACTGAATCGACCATCAGTGATCAGCGCGACGTCCTTACCCAGGCCCGCGCCCATGATCGCCGAACTAGGCTTCAGCATTTCCGGCATCCCCGGCCCGCCCTTGGGCCCTTCATACCGAATGACGACGACCGTCTTCTCGCCCTTCTTGAGGTCTCCTTTCTCGAGGGACTCGATAAACAAGTCCTCCGCATCGTAGACCTTGGCCTTACCCACAAACCGCAGACCCTCTTTGCCCGTGATCTTGCCTACACTGCCACCGGGCGCCAGACTGCCCCTGAGGATCTGAATATGTCCCGTCTGTTTGATCGGGTTGGAGAAGGGCTTGATGATGGTCTGATCGCTCGGGAAGTCCGGCGCATTCTCGACGTTCTTCTTAAGTGTCTGGCCTGTGATTGTCATGCCCTCACCCTTAACCACGCCCTCTTTAATCAGGAATTTCAAAAGTGTGGGGATGCCGCCAATGTTGTGGAGATCGTTGAACACGTATTTCCCGCTCGGCTTGAGATCCGACAGGAATGGCGTGCGATCGCTCACGGCCTGGAAGTCGTCAATGGTCAATTTGACACCCGCGGCGTCCGCCATGGCAATCAGATGAAGCACCGCATTCGTGCTGCCGCCCGTGATCATGATCACGACCATGGCGTCCTCGAAGGCCTGGCGTGTCATGATGTCTCGCGGGCGCAGGTCGAGTTTGAGCGCGTTCTTGATCGCCCCGCCCGCCGCCAGACACTCGAGTTGCTTGGCCTTCCCGACGGCCGGGTTGGACGAACTGCCCGGCAACGTCATGCCGAGCGTCTCGATGGCGCTGGCCATCGTATTGGCGGTGTACATGCCGCCACAGGCTCCTGAGCCGGGGCACGCGTGGCGAATAATATCGAAGCGCTGGGTCTCGTCAATCTCCCCTGTGATGAATTGTCCGTAAGCCTGGAAGGCCGAGACGATGTCGATGGGTGCGTCGTTCTGCGTGGATGCGCACCCAGCGGCTATGCTGCCTCCATAGACCATGATGGACGGCCTGTTGACGCGGCCCATGGCCATGACCACGCCCGGCATGTTCTTGTCGCAGCCTGGTATGGAGATGTTGGCGTCGTACCATTGTCCCTGCATGACGGTCTCGACGGAGTCGGCGATGATCTCGCGCGACTGCAGACTGTATCGCATGCCCGTCGTGCCCATGGATATGCCATCCGACACACCGATGGTGTTGAACTGCATCGGCATCAGGCCGGCGTCGGCAACGCCCTTGCGAACGATGTTGGACAGGTCCATCAGGTGCATGTTGCAGGGGTTGCCGCTGTACCAGACCGAGGAGATGCCGACTTGGGCTTTGTGCATGTCGGTTTCGCTCAGGCCGGTGGCGTAGAGCATGGCTTGCGACGCGCCTTGGGATTTGGGCTGTGTGATGGTCCTTGAGACTTTATTGAGGCCATTCTGCTCGGAGGAGTCGACGCGCCGGCCGTGGGAGGATGAGAACGGGCGGCTGGGATTTTTGTTAGATTTCGGAGCGCCATAGCTGGGGGAGTAGCCTACATGTGCCGAGAATAGACTTGAGTCCTGACCTGCCTCAGTCGCAGGCTCTGAAGAGATGCGGAAGCTTTCATGATGGCGAGTTCTTTCCAGTAGTCGGGCGGAAACAACTAAGCAACCTCTGCTGCGCTTCCTCAAGGCCTGGGCTTTTAAGCGTCCTCGGACGTACCAAGCAGTGAGTCACGATCCACCCCTGACCCAAATCGGTCGCTTCAGCCAGCTTCGAAGCTCGAACAGCACTTGATTAGGTGTTTCTTGCAAGGGGGCAGGTTGAGCGTGGTTGAGTCAATGCTGAGCGCAGGCGATATTTCTACAGTATTTCTCCAAAAAAAGTCTGGGATGGCGGATGGCGGGGACATCAGTCGCCGAGGAGGTTGCAGCCAATCAGAGGAGCTGTAATGAGAGCCCTCTCGGGGAGTCCAACATGACTCCGGGATGCCAGTCTTTAAGACAGCAACATCATCTCGAGTCAGGTATGGGATGGCTGAAGGGGATCAGCTTCTCGTCAGACAGCATTCTGGAAGACCTTGTTCGTATTCTGACAGATATAACCAACCCACAAGCCTCTATCGTACCATAACCGTACCTAGTAGTCTACTCCATATTCCTGGGCGTAATGCATGCTCATCATATTTTTACAGCGTTTCCTCTTCGACCCATCGAAGACCACCATCCACCTGAATTCCATCCTTAACCCAGGCCATCTCGCGAATCTCAGCCAGTGGTTTCCGTCGAGTATTTCGTTTCAACAATGCGTCCACGCAAGCATTGGCACCCTCGAAATCTTTGCCTTTGTCAGCATCCCAATCTCCATCTTCGTCACCGAATTTAACCCAGGCCCATTCGCATCGTGCGATTCGATGAGGCGTCCGGGCTCGTAGCGTGGCTGGATCTCCTCTCGCTCCAGGCAGAGGATCAAAGGGCAAGCGGCCTTCCATCAGCGCATAAAGAAGAACTCCGAGCGCCCACGCGTCCGTCTGACGTCCGTCGTATGGCTGTCCCATCAGGATCTCAGGAGCGGCATAGTCCTCGCTGCCACATCTGGTACTAAGCAGGGGACTCTCCGGCGGTTCAGGTATTCGACGTGAGAGACCCATATCAGTCAGAGTGACAACAGCTCGATCTAGCGTCTGCCAATTGGCGACATCGGAGTGAACTCGCACAGGTATGTTGAGCAAGACGTCTAGAATTGTCAGCATGGGACCATGAGCGGCGGGCTTTGTGACACCTACTCTCCAGCTTGATGTCACGGTGAACGATAAATTTTTGATGAAGATAGCGTGTTGCCGAAACGAGCTCTGAAAATATTCTCCGGACCAGTTTCGGCACCAAGACTTCCCGATGTTTTGTTGCGACCTCGAACAAGTCTCCACCAGGACAGTAGTTCATGACCAAGAGTGCTCGAGCGTGCCCGTCGTTGCCAAAAGCCTTCAAGTGGACCAAGCAAGGATGATGGATCGACTTCAAGATTTCGACCTCTCGCTTCAATCCAATCTCGATTCTTTCAGCATCTGCGCCGCCAGCTGGTCCATGCTCCACCACTTTGACGGCGACCAGTCTTCGAGACCGGGCCTTGACGCCAGCCATATTCATGCTCTCTTGGCGATAGTCAACGCTATCCTTTCGGTCCTTGTGAATCAACCTCACCGCTAAATAGACCTTACTGAAAGTTCCCTGCCCAAGCACTCGAATTGCTTCGTAAGATCTTGGTTCTCCAGTGGTGATGCTTTTTGCATGGAAGACCTCGAATCTGGGACGTTTGGCTGCTGGTTCATCTTCGTAGGAATGTGCAGCTTCATGCACCACCCGAGGTGGTGTTGATGGTCGAAGATGGGGTTTGGACATTCTTCTGTCAGGACCGATGAACTCCTCGCGATGCATGGATGATTCCCCCGTCAGTCCAGGTGGTGGTCCAGTGGTCGACACAGCCACATGCCGAGGTTTTGGCACGGCCAGGGCCTCAGGAACATAGTCACTCACACTTCTAGGGTGTGCGTCTTCATTCTGGGCATCCTGTTCGTCAGACAGATGCGACCTTGGAGGAGATTTTAGACCGGGATAACCTTTACGACGCGGAGATGTAGGTGATAAGTTTGAGTAAGTCGTAGAAGGAAAAGCTGGAGGAAGCATGTCCACCTTGAGAGACTTGAAAGAGGAAATAGAAGAGCCACGAGACCGGGTTCGCGAGAGTGCTCGGAGTGACTCAAAGGTACCCACGGTCGGCGAAGGTAAAGGTGTGATATCGAGCATGGCAGCAATTTGGGGCGACGAGATGGTC
Organism: Vermiconidia calcicola; assembly: GCA_035928285.1. NCBI lineage: Eukaryota > Fungi > Ascomycota > Dothideomycetes > Mycosphaerellales > Extremaceae > Vermiconidia > Vermiconidia calcicola. Next base: position 119,844 of record JAXLQG010000011.1, read on the forward strand.
GTACCAGGAGAAACAGATCCAGCAGAGGAGTGGAGATGTGCTCGAATATTCGGGATTCGAATCGGGATGCTGGAAGCAGAGGAACTAGATCGTAACCGTGGCTCGGAGTCTATCGACTGAGTAGAGTTCGTTCGCTTGAGTGCAAGGCCATCGGTCCTGATGTGCAAGCCGCTGAGAAGGTGGGTAGCATCACGATGTGACTGGTGAGAATGCTCAGGGAAGGCTGACAGCTGTGAGTTCTGAGAGAAGGCCTGTTGATTTGCTTGGAAGGCTCGAGCATTGTTTTGATATATGACCTCCTCCATAGGATCGACATTGTGTGTTTGTACTGGAGGTGTCAACAGAAACCGATCTTCTGCCCATACTCCTGGCTCGTTTGTTTGATCTTGATGTCGAGGAAAGCGATATTGACCTAGGTCATCTTGGACATTACGAGTGCGAGACTCGGGAGGAGGAGGGATCGAAGGTTTGAGTCGGGAGTCTGTCATGGTGTTTGACAGGAATGAGCAGGTAAGACGAGGGGTGCTGCCCGAAGCGATGTGTCTGCTTCATTAGCGGGCGCATAGGAGAAGCATTGTAGTGGTGTTGACGATCACGATGGAGACGGCGAGCGACAGGAAAGAAGAAGCGTTGTTCGATCAGGAGGCATAATGTTGTTGAGACTGTTGTGGTGGCTGGATTGCACGTTGTTGTGATGTTGTGAAGTTGTGAGAGACAAAAGACACTTTTCTCTGGCCTCTGGCGCAGGCGGCAGCGGGGTTGGTTGTGCCTGAAACGGCGCATCAAATGGGAATGAACAAGCTCCCTACCTTAGTGGGTGCCTACCTGGTAGTTAGTAGTTGGTCCTCCCCGAATTTAGCGCCCGAGGCTCCGTACATCGTGGCCTTTTTAAGCACTTCGGCAGTCATGGCACATGATGGCACCAATCAACGACCTGCAGCGACCCTCGAGGCTGCCAGGGCTGATATGCTGGTGTTCCTGACCATGACCCTGCATCCCTACCGTAGATATCCACCTTGAAGCCCGACATCCATGATTCATCTCACGCACAGGATTTCATATTGCTAGTCATGCAATCTTATAGGACTCGCGCAAGCCCACACACTGGACAAATTACCCCTGCCAGAGGTTGCGGCGATCATCCGGCTTCACAGAGACCCGGCCTGAGGCATTCGTCGCCGAAAAGTACAGCAATCCACCATTGTTAGATTGTCATGTTGCCGGCTGTCCGTCCGCGACCTATCGGAATGTCTACGTCAATGAAAAGGTCCAGAGGATCTCGCAATGGTCCGTCTTGACTTCCATGCGTAGAACATTCCTGAAGACCCTTTGGTCTGACCGGATCTTCCTCAGGAACTCATCCTGGACGCGTGGACATTTACACTTCCGCTCGCCGCGATGGTTCGAAGTTGGCAGGACTTGCAATCCGTCTTCCATCAACATCTAGCAATTGACCCCAATCGATCTCAGCCGCAGGATAGTCTCTTGCACTTTTGTTTCTGTGGGACTTAGTAGAGGCCCAAGTGATCCTTAGAGCTCCTTACCACAACTGGCCTGTTCAGTATCTTCCACTACGTCGAAAACTTGCGAATGTAGACAAGGCAACACGGTAGGTGCTCCTTCGGATTCTCCTAAGAAAGCGCTAGAGACATATCAGCAGGTATGCAGACTGCATCAGTGGACCTTACCTATTCATGTCGATGATGTTGACTTTGAGACGATATTGACCGGGCTCGCTGATGACGATGTCCGAGAATGTAGCGTATGCAAGCGTAGGACGCTCCCCGTCCTGTTCTTCATTGATTGGATGGATCGAGTCCGCAGTCCTCCCTCGCAGCAAGTCGGTCCGTGGCGGGGCCAGGCTCTGTTCCATATCCGGTGTGGTAAGAGATACGAAGGCCCAGACACCGCTTAAGTCACCCAGGACGATTGGTTCCTTGCCGTCTTGGGTTTCCTGCTTCCCATCTTCGGGTGAGGTTGCAGCGCTGAAGGTTACAACGATGGGTATCTCGAGTATCACTCCAGCTGCAATCTTCGGAGGTGGTGCAACGGCGAGCTCCATTTGAGAGGTGCCCAGGAACTGTAAGACACAAGAGCCACCGCTGTACGAAAGCTGTGGACGATGACTTTCGTTACTGGAAGCTTGAGTGAGTGACTTCCTTGTAGGTTACTACCTGGACAGTGAGATCAGTTTTGGAGCGGCATTACTTCGTCGAGCTTACCCGTTGCTTTTGTCTGAGGATTGTTTCGAGGTGCCAATGTGCAAACAGAAACGACAGCTTCGCTAGCGAGCCGGGAAAGAAACTGATCTGTCTTTAGGTTATGTCGACGACTTTGGCACACCCGAGAATTGGAGTGAGGCGCATTGTACTTCTGCAAGGATGTTTGCAGACTGGATACTCCTGACTCGATATGTACGTGATGGTTTTAACGATGCTCAGAAGACTGATCGCATAGGCACTCGTACTCGATAGGTTGCGTATGCTCCTTCTCGGGTTTCATCCTAGGGCAAAGGAACACCTCCACCAATTCAGATCTTGGAGGGTGGTCCCATAGCGCAGGAGACGAATGAAGCAAAGGAGGCGCTGGCCAGAATCTGCTGTTACAGTTGTAACCTGTATGAAGTTGCAAGTCAGGGACGAATCGGACTGATCTGAGTCGACCTTGAACAGCATGAGCGGCAGCCATGGGGACAGATTTGAAGATATCCGCTGCCAATTGATGCATCCTAGCCAGGGTGGATGTCTTGACCACCAGGATGTTCAACCAAGGATGGAGGCAGGTGCCACTATTTCGACTAGAATCACTGATGAACGTGGGTCTGCGGGCAATATAAGTCCCTCGTGAGCCGAAGGCTGCGAAGCGGCATGTCTCGCCGATACAGACCGACCGTCCAATTGATGGATTGGTGCATTGAAGGAGATGGACACGGTCCATCAGGAAGGATTGCAGCGCAAGCTTGAAGACCCTGAGATCGAGTTCCTCTGTGGGCCGTTTGGTTGTAAACGAACAATGTCGGTTTGCCGTTAGCGAGGCACGGCCCTGTGGTGTAGCAGATGTAGACTACAACGACTGGTGATCAGCCATTGCTCTGCTGTCGATGACCTCTGGTCCTTTGAATCCCAAAAAGTAGGGTCTTCTGATGGCGTATGGTGCGAGGTGTTGATCGATTTCCTACCCTTTTCGTCGCCTCGACATGCCGTGTTGAGCACGCAAGGATTGTCATCGCGAGCCATGGCGCTGGAACCTGACTGACGACATTGACAGATCCGATCTGACAGGCACAAAAGGGCATGCATAGAGTAGGATTAGTGTAACCCGTGCGAGGTAGCCAATTCCACGGAGTATCCTAAATTCGGACAAGGCTTGGAGTGAGGCACGGACATGGGGCGCGAGAAAGGAAGGAACGACAAGATCTCAAGCACACCGAGCCCGAAAAGAGACGACATCAAAGACGGGGGATTGACTGATCCCTGCAGACATGGAAGAAGCAAGGGGAACAAACCCCGACTAGGCGGACAGACCCTGGCAGGAGTCCCTTCAGCAAAGCGGAACCGCCGTGGACACGATGTCTGCGTCAAGCCACATCTGAATCGTCAGGAGACTATCCGTATTGTTACTCGAGGATGATTGTGAAGATGACAGAAGATGGATGTTGACAAGTTGCATCCTGGTCCGGCTGAAAGAGGTATAGCCAATTTCCAGGTATCTTCTTGATGTCAAACGAACAGCCTCTCAAAACACGCTCAACTACCAGGAAGTTGTTGATCTATACAACTTCCAGTGAGAACATTACCACAGGGACTTACATCGACCTCATTAACGAGTCCTGCAGCAGGCATGCATTATTTGTCATTTTCCTGGGAAGATACGCGCCTTCTCTGACGATCAGCTTTTCCGCCGGGCAAGAGAGAACGACGGCCATCGATAGGTACCTTCAGGTCCCGAACAAGTCTCCCTCAGGCCCTTACATACCTGAACGCCCATTCTATCAAACATCTGTATGTCATCAATCCCACCTCCATTACCCCCATCTACCTATCCTATTTGAGCAACATCTCCTGGCTTTGCACCATGGCTGGGATCCATTGTGCTGAATACGAGCGCCGAGGATTGGCAGGCTCCATCACATGCGACTACGCAGCTATGCAGGCCTACGGAGTATGGTACATTGCGTATATCGTGGGTTACACAAACTGTCTTTCATGCTTCGGTGATCCCGACCGATCTCCCGGAACGTTACACAACCTCTCGGATCGATGGCGCTAGACTCTCTTCAATTACGTGCTTGTCAACGCCGCACAACGAGTCTCCTGCTGAGAACATTTTGGCCGACCACCGGCGAATGATAGATCGGACAGCTTGAGAGACGACACTTCCGGGGGTAGGGATCCCCATCTTGGGGCAGAGACATACAGCAGATCGCCCTGATCTGTCCTCGATTACTATAAATGTTCGTTTATTTCAAATCTTTAGCCGAACTCGTCTGGCACTCCATCATACTGCATATTCATGCACTTTTCAGCCTGGTCATCTACGAAGTCCACCACATTTGCCGCCCGCCCATACACGCCGAGAAGTTCTAGACCGACGCCCTCATGGCCTTGCACCCAATGAGCATATGTTCCTTGGTCACTCCCTGCATCTGGGATCAGCTTCCGGTCCCCCATGAATCAGCGAAACACCCAGAGTGCATAATATGCACTCCTCATCTGCAGCATCGCCACGGGGCATTCCTCATGTCCATCTGTGAGTCAAGGATGTCGTGGTATTCACACAGAGAAAGCCCTACGGGATCGCTGACGAGATGACTCACCTTCGCGTGAACGACAGAGTGCTGGACCGACATGGAAACATACTCCACGTATAAGATTCTCGTTATCGAGTCATTCGTACCGAGTCACCATCATATGGTAGATTTACGCAGTACGTCCCGGCATGACCCAAGAGCGCCAACGCCCGGGATCAAGGTGCAAGCCACATCTTGCTTGAAGAGAGGTTTGCTTCTCGATTGGTGAGAGTCGCTGCGTTATGGTGATCAGGCGGATCCTGAGCACGGAATTGCAATCTCGATGGCGATTGGTAAAGGTAGGAGGAGCTCCTCAATGGCGAGTCACTCTCTCCTTCCACCAGGCACTTTGCCTGAGTACTATGGTAACACGATCCTCTGAAAATATCGAACCAAGTGGATCCGGATTAGGCGAGCGAATGCATCCAGATCTGTCTGGACCAGATCACGGATGGCAGATGGCCATCGTCAATGGACTCCGAACCTCTTTTGTCCTGACGGTCCTCCACAGCTCGAAGCTAACGTGTCATACTTGATAGCTGGGGTGAAAGGCACACGATCTATGTAGTCCTAGGGTCGTGACGGGCTTATGTAAGGCAGTCGTGTCCCCTGACCCTCCTCAAACGATTTGACAGTCGTCGCTGCTGCTAGTGACGACAGCCAGAATTGTGCTGGAGATACCTGCCTTCCTGCAGGCCGCTCGATCTGGGGAGTGGACTTTGACATATTGCAGAATGCTAATTAAATCACCTACGGTTCATGCGAGTGTCGCTTGTGCCACTAGAAGAGGACACAATGCTCAATGCTGTTGGTCAGAGGGAATCAATCTGGATGTTTGCAAGCTGCACTGGATTCTGCTCGGATAGATATCATGTCATTTCCTTTTATAAGAAAGGTTTCAGCGCTTGCAGACACTTCTTTCGAATCATGATGCGTGATTCTGTATACCCTTCAATAACGCCCGAAAGACATGATCCATCTCACCTGCCAGACAGGACTCCTTTCGTAACAGTGCATCAAAACATATCTGGACAAATCATACACCACTCCTGTACACTTGACTTCCGCCACTCCTCAGTCGAACTGTCTCCCGCCGCTGTAGAACATGCAAAGCCCGCGCCAGCGCGGCTTCACTGTACCCTCTCCCCTGGACGAATTCCCTACGCAGCGTGGCGAGGCTGGTGCTCCAACCGATGGGCAGGCGCCGTCTCAGCTCCTCCTCGACCTTGCCCACTTCGTCCATGAGTTCTCTATTTGCGCTCATTCCACCCGCACCTTCACCCTGCGACACAGCGTCCATGGTGCTGGCGAGGAAGAGACGGATAGCCTCGTCGACGTGGTGTTCCTCGGCGATGGTAGACAATGTCATCTTGGCGAGGGACTCGGTGATACGGATGATGGCCTCCAATTGACGGACAGTGATGGGGATGGAAGAGCGCACGTTGCTGTTCCTCTCGGCGCGAGCGACGCGGTCACGGATCGAGACGAAGTGGGAAGAGAGTTTCTCTGCCGCCGCGGCTGATAGGCGAGGTGCGCAGCGTCTGGAAAACGCCATGGTTAGCTTTGACACAAGAATCCAGGGGCGGCGGAGAACGGAATACAATACTTACGATTTGCAAAAACTGATATATCTCTTCATCTTGTCCACGGGGAATTCGACGTCGGCTTGCTCCTCGACACCTTGATTCCCCATATGGATGCCCATCACGTGCTTGGCGATTCTCTCGTCACGATTTCTGTCGTGGTCGTCTCGCACGATGAAAATCATGTCGAACCGCGAGAGGATGGTGGTCTGGAAATCGATGTTCTCGCCCGGCGATTTGAGATCGTCGTAGCGGCCGAAGATGGGGTTTGCCGCGGCCAGGACTGACGTTCGTGCATTGAGAATTGTTGTGATGCCCGCTTTCGCAATAGATATCGTCTGTTGTTCCATGGCTTCGTGTATAGCAACACGGTCTTCGTCTCGCATCTTGTCGAACTCATCGATACAGACCACGCCGCCGTCCGCCAAGACCATGGCGCCGCCTTCGAGGTAGAACTCCCGGGTTTGCGTATCTCGCTGAACGGAGGCAGTTAAACCAGCTGCTGAGGAGCCTTTGCCGGAGGTATAAATCGCGATAGGAGAAACCTTTTCCACGAACTTCAGAAGTTGAGATTTCGCAGTACCTGGGTCACCGAGAAGGAGGACATTGATGTCTCCTCGGAGCCTCATGCCGTCCGGCAGGATTTTCTTGGAACCGCCCATCAATAGACATGCAATGGCTTTCTTGATGTCCGCGTTGCCGTAGATCGAGGGCGCGATGCAGCGAGCGAGACGATCATATAGGTCTGGTGATCGTGCCATTTCTTCGAATTCTTGAATCTCTTCATCCGAAAACGACGCCCCGCTCGCCGAGTGGTCTACGTCTGTTGAGATACCAACGGCTCGGAGATAGGGGTTTCGAATCGCTATTGCTTCTTTCTTGGAACCTTTGTTCTGCTGGTAGATTGAGAAAACGCCTATGACCGTACACCTTGAGCCGGGCACGACTCGATTCGTAAGGTAACGATCTGCCGAGACGAGGATGTGGCGTGGTAGTTCACCGACGGGAACTTGATCAGGAGCTTCTTGCAGCTTGAGGATCTGCTGGTCCATGAACTGGGAGTTCTCGTGGACAACAAAATAGGGGTCCAGTGGACATGGGTCTCCGGACTCTTGACCGGGTACTTTTATTCTCCCACATGTTCGAGGCAGTGTGATTCCTGTGAAGCCGCCTTCCACTCCAAGCTGCTGGACATGGTCACAATTTCGGCACTGAATGTTCAGTAGTGTGGCTTTGGAGGAGAGTGTGGATGCGCCAATGACGATACCAGGGATGCGGACGAGGTGTGAGACATTGGTTGCGTTGAGGTCGCGAATAGAGGTCTGGTCGACGGAAGAGTGCAGGAGAAGCTGATGTTGAGGGAGATCGATGTTTGGTGTATGTGGAAAGACGATTCTCTGCGAGCACTGTCTCAATGCGGCTTCGAATAAGGGGATGGTGCCAGAAGGATCGGTGGTTAAGCGGTGCGCGAGCTCTTCGTTGTAGGAGATCAGATGGCTCAGGTCTACATCGCAGAAGTATTGCTTGACCAGGATGTTCTCCCGGACCTGATCACGGTAGATATATATGCCATCAATCTGGAAGGCGAGAATGAATTCCCTGAGCTTGGATTGTAGTTCGGTTCGCGGCTCGGAGGTTTCATCAGGGTGCGCAGAGAGGACGCTCAAAGAATAAGCTGATCGAGAGTCTAAAGCCATGTTGAGGTCGTTGTCGAGGCTGGTGTGGTGGTGAGAAGTGTGCAGCCGCAATGGGTTGTAAGGGGCGCACTTTGTCGAAAACCACGCGAGAAACGCGTCGCGCTGAATTTGGGCAGCACGCGTCCGATGGGCGTTAAAGTGCTTGCTTCTGAGCTAACCTTGTCTGAACCGAGAGAGAGCGTGGATGGCCTATCAAGCCCTGTCGGGGGAAAGAAGCTCCGATTCCGCTTGGCGGCCTCGGCGGCTCATTTGCTGCGCTGCGTGTCCTTCAACTGATCAGCACCTCAGGTAAGGTATGTTGTCCGGCGGATAGGCCACGGCAACAACTATCGACGCATAATAAACATGGCTTAAGGACAACAAGCGACTAACTGACGATATCTCTGCACCTTTAGAGACCGGTATGAGGCGGCCACCTTGACTAATGCAGCCAAAACCTCTGTCCTCCACACGCACGAGATGGCCTCTCCGGTCAGGCCGCGATTCGAGGATACATTTTCCTCACCGGTAGCGACATCACCCTCCGCAGGGTACCCTTTCCCAGATGCGTCGCAGAGGCAGTACGGGCCCAGGGGCTTGCTCCGACGCGGCTCTACAGCCAGTTCAATCACGAGTATAGGAGGAGCATTGGACACAGGGTCGATCAATCATCCTACGATCGCCGAGACGAGTCAAAATGCCATCTCGACGATACTCCAACATCCCATTATGCGGACAGGTCTGTCAGCAAGCACTGCAGTTCCCACTACAGGTTACAAAGCCCCAACTCACCGAGATATTCCTCCCGTGGCCCTGACGAACATTCCTCACATTGAAGCCAAAGCCTTTCAGCCGTATCTCGCACAGGTTGGGTCACTATATGAGGCTTTTCAAAGAGCTAGGAATGAGGGAGAAGGAGAGACATCACTCTTTCAACGGGACAAAAAAGACACCAGAAATGAAGAGTGGGAGGCCATCTTGGCCAAACGCCTACAGAGGCCAGGCCATTCGCGGACTGGGTCTATGAGCTCTACAACATCTACACCTTTGGATATGCCACAGCCGAAGCGGCGACAGAGTGGTCAAAGACGTCATGCGGTGACACCGTTGTCTACTATTCCAACGGTGTACTCGGAGGAGGACTTCCATCTGGAAAATCCAAGAACCTTCGATATCGTATCAGAGCACTCTGAAATCGTGCGGGATCCCTCCGGAGCACCCAGTGGGAGGAAATCTCTGGCTACCAATGCTATTCTACAGGAGAAGTTATCCTGGTATATGGATACAGTCGAAGTCCATCTGATTAACTCGATATCGACGGCCTCGAAGTCATTCTTCTCCGCTCTCGGCTCTCTTAGGGAATTGCACAACGAGGCTGCTGACTCGGTGAACCGAATACAGAAATTACGGAAGGAGCTGGCAAAACTTGATAAAGAAATGGCGATAGATGGCCTAAAAGTGGTCAACCTTAAGCAAAGGCGTGACAATGTTCGTCAACTTGCGCAGGCCATGATGCAGCTCGAAGACATTGTCAAATCAGTGCAGGGTGTGGAAGCTATGGTTGAAAATGGAGAAATAGATCAGGCTTTGAACGACTTGGATGAGGTCGAGGCTCTAATGGCTGGCAGGGAAAGCAGGCTATCAAACTCGAACGAGCATATTCAATATCAAAGGCGGGATCTGAGGCGGATAAAGGCCCTAGAGGGGGCCTTTGACGATTTGACCCAATTGCGATACCGGGCAGGGAGGGGCTTTGAGGCCCGATTTCATGGCAGTTTATTGACCGACATCAGACGGCATGTTGACCAGACCGAAATAAGCGCGACTCTTCAGAGATGGGGCGTGGCATACACAAGGCTAAAGCCAGGTCAGAGGAGAGCCCCTTCCGCATTCCCTGGCTATATGAGTATCGGTCCAGAACTACGGGCCGAACTGGAAGCCGAGATGAGAGGACTATCGCGAGCCAGATATACCACCCAAGCGGCTACCACCTTCAGGGCTATCGTCCTGCGAGAGACAAAGAGCATGATTCGAAAGCATTTGCCGAGTTCCAATGACGACGATAATATATCAACGGTATCGGCATCTACCACGGGAGGCCGGGGCATGAGTCAGCAAGAAAAGTCATCTATATTAGCCCGGAATCTTAGGGCATTGGATGCGGATGATTGGTATCAAATGTTGGCCACCATCTACACGAATATTAGCGAGGGGCTGCGTCGGCTCAGCGTGCAGGTGAAGATCCTTCTCGATATCACGAGTAACTTGCCGGAGCATATGCTGAAGTCCCCGCCGACGAGCCCGGATCCGTCGAGCCTTGAAAGAATAAGAAGTCCGCCGGCTGGTCGAGCAAGAGCTGCAAGCTCTGTTCAGGCTGAAATGCAGCAAGTACTTGATTTGTCGAGCTTACTCGGTGAGGGCGTTGATCTTGCACAAGCTCAAATCACCAAAGTCGTCAGAGTACGGTCACAACAAAATGCCGAACTGCCACTTGCTGATTTCCTCAAATACTTCACACTCAACCGACTATTCGCAGACGAATGCGAAGCAATATCAGGTCGGAGCGGAACTGCCTTGAAAAGTGTGGTGGACTCTCAGATCAAGGACTTTGTGGCTCGTTTTGGCGACTCTCAAAAACACGACATAATAAAAGTCATGGACAGCGACAAATGGGATGCTAAAGACTTCGGCGAGCATGAGAATGAATTGCTCAGTCGTGTCATCCAGGGCAGCACTAGTGATGCTCAGCCGTGGGTGGAAAGTACCATGATCTGGCAGCTGTCCACGAATGGATTGAATGACAGCAATGGTAGCGCCACAAACGGTACTGCTGGCACAACCGCGAAGGTACGAAGTGCAGTTGTTGACGAGCAGAAGTATATCCTACCTGAGTCAGCACTTGCCATGCTGCGATCAATGGAAACATTCCAGCATTTGGCCGCAGGGATTCCCAGCATGAGTCAAGAGGTAGCGACATTATTACTGGAAAGTCTGAAGCTGTTCAATTCTCGAAGCTCACAACTGATCCTTGGAGCCGGTGCCACTAGGAGTGCAGGCTTGAAGAACATCACCACCAAACATCTCGCATTGTCGTCGCAAGCTTTGAGTTTCATCGTTGCCCTGATACCATATGTGAGGGAGTTTTTCCGACGACATCTACCCTCTTCGACTGCATCACATATCATGACCGAGTTCGACAAAGTCAAGCGTCTTTTCCAGGAACATCAGAATGGTATCCATGAGAAGTTGGTTGACATCATGTCTGGGCGGGCATCGATGCACGTGAAGTCCATGAAGAACATTGACTGGGAGGAAGCCGCGAAGAATAAAGCAGTGTCCGTTTCTCCATATATGGAGACTTTGACGAAGGAAACTGGCACCCTACAGAAAGTGCTGGCCAAACATTTACCTGAGCCGATTGTTGCAGGCATCATGATCCCCGTCTTCTCCAGTTATAAAGAACAATGGACCAGTGCGTACAACGACGTCACTATCAAATCTGCAGCAGCAAAAGAGAGGTAAGACAACTTCCGATTCTGAGTAGGCTCGAGCTAATCAAGTGTGCAGACTACTTGCCGACGCTGAGTTCTTTCAATCCCGGATCAGCAAGATTGATGGCTCGGCCGATCTGGGTGAACAAATTGTCAAGGTTGTGCAGGCGAAGTCTGTATCAAACACCGTTACACCATCTCCAGCTCCAGCTGCTGTTAGCAGGGCGAGTGGACAAGATGCCGAGACCCATGAGGAGGAGTCTTCGACCGAGATCAAGGGTCATATCAAAGAGGAAGAGAGCAATACCTAGGTCGTATTGACGGCTTCAGATCTCGGATTTCTTCGTCTGAACCCGGCCAGACGTTCAAGTGCTTCACACAAAGCCGCGACAATAGTATCGTGAGCGTATGCCGTATCTTTGGTAAATTCAAGATTCGAGACCACCTCCAACTTGCTTCGTTATTGAGTCCCAAACACACTGTCTCCTGCCGGCGGACGCTATCGTGCCTCGAAAATAAAATGCTCGTTTTGCAGCATACTACATTGATTCATATCTGTCGTGATGTTGTTGCCGTACCTCCCTCCAGGATGACCGTGGCTTCGTCCAATCTGTGCCAGCAACCACGCTGACTCTGCCTTTATGGCCTTTCCGTCCCCCCCGTTTTTTGCCTTGGGTAGATTCCAACTAGAAGATCGCAGTCCCATTGACGTGACTGCTCACGCCTCCAGGCATATTCGCCGGCGCACTCGAGAAGAAGAAGGTCCAGCGCTTATTCTTCCTCGCCAGCTCGGCGACCTTCTCAAGATCGAGCATCTCGCCCAACGGCATCCCCCACAGCGCCAGGATATACTCGTGCAGATAGTACGCCTCGGGCGTGGGCCAGCGCTCGAAACTCGGCGCATCGCCGCCCACGGCGGCGAAATAGCAATCGTGCAACCAGTCCTTGATGGCTTCTTCTTGCTTCAAGCCGGCCCACTGCTGCTCGCCGCCGTGACTGTCGCGGCCTCTCAAGGCAAGCCGCTCCCGCTCTTCCGGCGTGCGCATGTAATAGTCCTCGACCCAGCCGCTGCGGATCAGCAGGATGTCGCCGACCTTGACGTCGCCGCCCTGCGCGACGGGCCGGATGTCCAGACCACCTTGCCACTTCCCGCACGCCACGAGGTCGTCGTACGATATCGCGTGCGCTGTCGCCGTGTCGTATTTGATCCCGTGGGCGTCCGCGTAGGCGCGGTAGTCCAAGAGTATTGCGCGGCCGGAGAAGCCGTGCGTCGACCAGTGGTGGATGCTGCATTTATGGTTCGCCTCACTGCCGACGATGTCGGCGCCGTGGGTGTTGTTGTAGAACGTCCGGGTCGGCATGTGCGCGAAATGGCGGAATCCGTCCCACTGCGTGCCGGATTGCGTGTTGCAGTGGTACACGTCGTCGTACGCCACGCCTTCGCGGATGGTGAGGATCTTGTGCTCAAACTTCTGCCGCCCGAAAGCTGGTTGCTCGGGGACGTTCAGTGGGAGATCGAGACGGGCCATTTCGCCGGTGCGGATCTCAGAGGCGGCGGCCTTGACGCGTGAGGGCGTCAACAGGTTCAGACGCCCGATGTAGTCTTCTTTGCCCCATACCCAGGCTGCTTCATCGGGAGCGCCGACGATCTTGGGGAGATTCTTTCGCGTGGGGAACGAGGTCGAGTCCGGGTCGAATGGAATGGTCGTTGCTGTCTTGCCGAGGAGGGTGTCTCTGATCTGGGTCAGCCGCCGGCCTGCTTGGGAGAATGAGTCGGCCATTGTTGATCTTGATGTCGTTGTTGTTGTTGTCTGTGAGTTATGGTATGTACCTAGGTAGGGTATGAACGCTACCAACTAACGTTACTGTACGGAGTAGTCGTCGGAGAAAGGAAAAGAGCAGCACACTGAAGCTGGGTCGGGGCCCCGAGGCATTCGGCCCATGATGATATCCACCTAACTTACAATGAGGGGCTTCAGCCGGCATGAGCACGAGTAAGACGACTGTCTGTATGCATGCCCCGCTTATACAACAGCCATCATAGCGTCAGGAAAGCCATTCGAGGTCTCCTGATCCTTGTGCATGACGATGTTTGTGCCGCTTGTGAAAAGGGTCTGGGCTCTGGAGGGGGTCTCCAGTCCATCCAGCCATTGCTGACGAGGTGAAAACGTTGACCATGTCCCTGGTAATTAATAGGAGGTGGAAGATGAGGGGACGCATCTGGGAACGGAGTTCAGCCTCGGCATTACATATCGTTCGTTGCCGCGATCGCCGCCAATCTCTAACCCTGATCGATATCAAATGTGTATGAAAGCAGGCTTGCTGTGCCGCTCGAAAGGTGAGCATCTAAAGTCAGTGGCGGGCGTCGCGGTTATATCGCAATATTCAGTGATACTGCAACGACCGCCCGCGGGTACGGCTCGACGGCTCGACGGCCCAAGGTGTGTTCACCGCAATCCCCACATGATGCCACTGATCTTCAGATAATGTAAGTCAACCTTTTAGGACGACTTGCGTTGGAGATTTCTCTTCGAATGAAAACAGGCAATCCTGAAAACATCAAAGAGCATTTGCAGTACTCCGTAGGCCCCTTGATATACTCGAGTCGCAAGGAACCTGGTCAAACAATTAACCATCGGATATCTGCAACGTGCCTGGTCTCACAACAGACGAGCCAGTCCAAGATGGTGGGAACTACAGCGCCGGTGGCGCCACCTCTGCAAAACCAAAACGCCCAAAGCAACGGCATCAACAGCGCAGCTCACATCCCAAGCCGAGTCTACTCCCTGTCCCATCCGCCCTCACTGGCCTCTTTTGAGACTCTCTGCGCCCAGTCAGCCAACCCGGACCTCTACCCACAAGCGACAAGCATAGTATCCAACATTCCGATCTACGACCTCTCCTCTCTACCACACACTCCCAACACCGCTCGACTCCAAGACGAATGGCACCACATCCTGCTCTCCGGCCCAGGAGTCTTCGTGCTGCGCAACTTCTTCACCGACACCGCTTTGCTGCAGCACATCAACACCGTCTTTGACGCCATCATTGCCTCTGAATCCTCCTACGAGAAAGGCGACCACTTCGCCGCGTTCAGCAAGAACGGACGTATATGGAATTCATTCCAAAAGCACGCCGAGCGCGACCCGGCCAGCTTCGTGCGCTACTACTCGAATCCGTGGCTAGCGCATGTGTGCGAGGCCTGGCTGGGCCCGGCATACCAGGTGACTACACAAGTCAACATCGTCAAGCCGGGCGGCAAACCGCAGGTCACCCATCGTGACTACCACCTCGGGTTCCAGACAGCAGAAGCGTGCGCGAAATTTCCTAAGGCGATGCAGATGGCGAGCCAACTACTCACTCTGCAAGGAGCCGTCGCCCACTCTGACATGCCCCTAGAAAGCGGACCGACTCGTTTCCTCCCCTTTTCGCAACAATTTGAGGAAGGCTTCATGGCGTATCGCGTGAAAGAGTTCCAAGAGTACTTCGACCGGAATTGGGTGAGTGTTGAGTTGAAGATGGGAGATGCGGTCTTCTTCAACCCGGCGTTGTTCCATGCTGCCGGCGAGAACAGGACGACCGACGTCGAACGAAGTGCAAACCTGTTACAAGTCAGCAGCGCAATGGGCAGGACCATGGAGTCTATTGACACGCTCAGCATCATCTCCAAGTGCTGGGACGAAGTGAGAAGACTTCATGCCGAGGCCGGGATGACGAGTGAAGTGCAGGCCATCTTGTCGGCTATTGGCGAAGGATACCCATTCCCTACGAATCTCGACCGACGCCCACCAGCACCAGGAGGAATGGCGCCTGAGAGTGAAATTGATATTTTGCAAAAGGCGCTGGAACGGGGCTGGAGCACCGAGGAGGTCCTCTCGAGTATCAAAACGATCAGGAAAGATGCAATGCCATAGCAAAGCCAGGAAAGCAGGAAGCCAATGAAATTGTTGAGACCTGTTTCCGACTTTGAACTACCAAACAATCACTGGCTTGATTGCTGATCCATCCTCCATGCCCTGCAACGCCTGCAAAGCGTCTTTGGCCGGGAAGAACTTGACAATCTTGTCGATTGGGAACTTGCCCTCATGATACCACTGAATCATTTTCGGAATTTGGATTTGTCCAGTTGTATCGCCAAGGTAGCAGCATTCGAACGTCTTGTTCTCGGTGAAGAACTTGCTCAGAGGAAGCGTAAGTTCAGAGTCGAATGGTGGCACACCGACTTGGATATGTTTGCCCCGTTTCCCAAGTGCTTCCATCGCCGCTGTGATGACAGGGATCGCTCCAGTGGTCTCTATCACGTATGAAATCCGTTGACCTTGAACGGCGTTACAAGCGTCTTCGGCAAGGTTTGATCCTTCCTGGCTGGTGCTGATAACTTTTGTGGCGCCCAGTTCCTTCGCAACCTCCAGACGAGAAGCTACTTTATCGACGGCGATGATTTCCTTACATCCTGCCAACTTAGCCGCCATGATAGCAGCGAGTCCCACGCCTCCTACACCTGTCACCATGACAATGTCGCGAGATTTGGGGTTTGCCGCATTCAACACGGCTCCAGATCCCGTGAGCATGCCGCATCCCAGTGGTGCCAGCAATTTGAGCTCCTCCTGATCCTTGACCATGTCTTTGACATTGACAACGCTGCCCTCTTTCACGATACTTCCTCCAGCAAAGCTCGACTGGCCGAAGAAGTTGCCATTGACGTCCTGACCTCCCAGTGTCTCAAAATTCCCCGGAGCCCCCACGGCATTGAGCATCATCCATTTCATACAGTTTGCTTGTTGGTCGTTGTTGCATAGATCGCACTTTCTGCAGAAGTTGTAGGACAAAAGTACGGGATCTCCAACCTTTGCAACTGTGACACCAGGTCCGACTTCTTCGACAATGCCGGCTCCTTCGTGACCTAGAATTCGAGGATATCGTGTGCCTGGAGCGGTATCTGGAATGGAGGCCACGACGATATCGCTGTGGCATATGCCAGTCGCAAGCATCCGAACCTTTAGCTCATGTTCGTCGGGAGAACGAGAGACTTTCACATTTTCTACCTTCCAGTTTGGTCCCGGGTTGGGAGGATAAGAGACGAGTGCAGGATATTCGTCCGACATTGTGTTGTGTGCGGGTTACCACCAACAGTTGCTCAGAGCGTGGACTCTGCGTTGCAATATACGCCTGGGTTGAGGGCGTTCCTACCTGGTCAGCCTCGAGTCAGCGAGGGCTGTTCCGACCTTGTCATCCTCGAGTCAGCGAGGGCTGTTCCTACCTCGGCAGTGGCTGGGTCACAGTCGCTTGCCTTTTTTACCACATGTAGATCACGCGGCTTGCTTTCCGAGACGTAGGGTCACCACAATAATACTGGACAGAAGTACAATTGGGTCGTCCCCCGCGTTGCCGGGATAGCATGGATAGGTAAGGATAGTGGCTGGTTAGTTCTCAATGGTTACCTGCGCGCAGTAGTGGGGAAAGGATATTCAACCTATGCTGGCCCAATACGTACGAAGAGGAGTATCTACCGCTCGGTTCCATTTGATGACAGGCGTGTCCTTTTGATCTCGAAACTTAGCCCATCGTACCCATCCAGTGAGAAGTCATCTCACGGGTTTAATGTGCCACATCTTGAATTCAAGCCCACTTCCCACCACTGCCCATATCAAATCCACCTCTTCCCTCGTCTCTGTCGGTTCGACAAGGTCAGAGTATTCGTGAATAGCAAGATGGTTAAGGTCAAGGTAGGCACCGAGCATGTAGGCTTTCTCTGCGGCGAACTGCGACGGTGGTCAGCTTGAGTGGGAGATGGTCGTGGCAGGAATAACCGAATAAGATGGATGTCTGTTGGAGGAACGTAATTAGAAAACGCTGCCTTAACACTGCGGCGGTTGCGAGATACAGTAGTCGACGCTGTATCCGGTAGGATAGAAGTTCGACTTATTCTCTAAGTGATCCTCTACATCAATGTATTTACGAGGTAGACGCGACATAACGAATCGATAGTCAGGCAATGAGTTTCGGGAATATGCTGTGTTGAGTAATTTCATTCTACAAACACGACCCAAGAAAGCACCAACTCCATTTCAATACACAACAACAATGCTAATGCTAGCCACTTCAATCACATCGAAATTCGGTCTCGAATGTCGTCAACATCTCCTCCATCTCCACCACTTCGTCTCGGTTGATGCCCACGAGGGCGGCGTCGTGCTCCACGGCTTGCTTAGCCAGGGTCTGCTGTTTCTCGATCAATTTGTAACAGCTCTTGAACATTGCCTTCATCTTCTCTAGGCCAGTCCGTCTAGTTCGAGCCTTGTAGTCTTGTGCCTCGACATTCGTACGTCGTTGACGTTCAGCAGGGGCGAGCTTCGTGATTGAGACAAATGGGACTCCTGTCGCCATTTGCTTTCGAGCTTGTCCACCTCTTAAGCCTCGCTGTCGAATGTCTGGGTTTGCTTTCTTGAGTTCGGTGATTTCATCCTTGAGACGACTAAAGTGTTGCTCCACTATGGCACGAGCAGCATCCATACGGTCCATGAGGACATTGAGCTCTTGAAGGTATTGCTCAGCAGAATCAAGGCTAGGAGCCACTTCTGCGTTGCTGTCGGCTGTACCACTCGTTGTAGGAGGAAGAGCGTCATCATCTGAAGTCGTGTTGTTGGATTCCGAATGGCCACCAGCTTGAGGAAACTCTTCTTCCACGCTCTGGAGGACGAGGTCGAAATCGTTGAAGGGAAGTGGTTGAGAGAGGCCATGGTTTGCTTCTAACACGGTCAGGATGGACACCAGCAGAGCCGTTCGGATTCTTCTTACCGTCATTGCTTGATTCCAACTCCTCTGCTCGCGTCCATTGTTTCTCCATCTCCTCAAATGACATGATAGAATCCATCTCGTCGTGATTGGAATATCAAGAATAGGGGCTTTCAGTGCAAGAAGAAGAAAATCCACTGGGTTGTGCGGCAGTCTGTCCATGAACACCAGGGTGCAGGTGAAATTCATGTCGCGATGTTTTGGCCTCGCGTTCATCACACCGTGTACACCGCGTAGAAAGTTCTGCCGGTACCTCTGGGAGCCCTCCTGCACAATGAGGCTGGAAACATCGGATCGACATGTTGACCACGTTGCAAGGCGGCCACCGTAAAATGTCATTCACAGCTGCTCCGAAGGAGCTCTTGGCCACCGAGCCTGACGTCTGAAGTAGAGCAATGGGGCCATGATCCGAGATACACTCTCTTTGTCGACACTGGTAAGACAGATAGATGGTAAAGTCTTCCTTGTCAGTGGCTTCTCGACTTCATTCTGCAAGCCATTGCTATGACAAGCAGCCTGCACATCCACCTCGATCCCCATCACCAAGGTGGTCTGTCCATCGTTGGATGGCCGAGGGGAGAGCGCTGCTGTCCTCTCCAAGCAACATGACAACCTCGAGCCATGACGGCGAGACAATCGACATTTGATGGATGGGTGGTCATTGGCTTTACATGGCGCAGACAGATCGTCGTGGGACCGTCTTCCAAGACTGCGCGGACGCTCCAGATCGGGTCGCGGTGCGATCCATGGCTGCAGATGTCGTCCACGGTTATAGGCTTTGTCGACTGGTGTTTGATGGTGTCGAAAGGTAGGCCGTCGTCTGGACAGGCCGCAGGAGTACTTGACATGTGGCTGCATGAACTGCAGAACAGGCCCAAGACGACGGCTGTTTCTTGGGCCTGTTCTGCCATCATGTTGGCTTCGCGCCAACGAGGTTGATGTGCGCAAGCTGTTGCGGTTGTCGCAATGAGTGATGAATAAGAAAGAAGGAGGGTTGTCATCAGAAACAAACCAGTAAGACCGTGAGTTAAAGAGTGGATGGATGGCTGACAATGGCTATTCGCGGGACAAGACAAGCCCAGACAAATCGGGGTCGAGTTCACCCAAACGGCCCCTCTACCCCTCGTTCTTCCTTTTTATTTACTTCGACTTCAATCATTAGGAACCGCTCGCGCAGAACTTGTGACGAGATCGGACGCTGGACATTCAGACGCAGAGATGCTCATCCAGGAGTCCTACAAAGATGTGCCGACAAAGGCAGCCGGAGACGGCACAATGCGTACGACACCTCCAAGAATTGCTGGGAGCTCAGGAACGAACATTGGCTGAGCATCGGCGAAGGCATTCATCTCTTTCACCCTACGATTGCCGGCTATCCGCACGCAAAATTCCCAGGCGTGGTAGTTTTCTCTGAGATCTATCAGGGTGAGCTCCTCAGGCTTCCCGATCTGAAATTACAAGGACTGACTGAAGGCCGCAGTCACCGGCCCTGTTGCTCGGTTCGCCAGACAGATTGCTGGACAAGGCTACATTGTCGCTGCTCCTTCTTCCTACCACGAGTTCACCGGCCCGGAACCTCTAGCGTACGATGGCCCGGGTACAGATGCAGGCAACGAGTGGAAAATAAAGAAGAAGCTTGCCGCATACGACGAAGATGCGGAATTGTCGGTCTCCCTATTGCTGGGTCTGAAAACATGCAATGGAAAGGTGGGAGCTACCGGGATGTGTCTTGGGGGCCATCTTGCCTACCGCTGCGCATTGGATTCGAGAGTCAAGGCTGCAGTATGCTACTTCGCTACAGACATCCACAGCCACAGCTTGGGCGAAGGAAAGAACGACGACAGCTTAAAGAGAGCCGGTAACATTAGTGGAGAACTCGTCATGATCTTCGGCAAGAGTGACAACCACGTCCCGCCGGAAGGCAGAGATCTCATTCGAAAGACGTTGCACGAAGTAGGGACCGACTTTTCTTTCTACGAGGTCTTTGGAGCACAGCATGCCTTCATCCGAGACGAGTTGAGCAAAGGGCGGTATGACCCTGCAATCAGCAAAGTCTGCTTCGAGATGCTGCTAGAAGTCTTCGAACGAAGGTTGAAGTTGGATCTGGGAGGACCAAGTGGAGAGAAATTGGTGGTTGAAGATGTATGCTAAAGTACATACCTAGGTGAGGTCCAACAATGCATTGAAGCATACCTTATACCTGATGTTAACCAAATTGCCTCATCTACTGGCTTGACATTTTTCACAGCTTGGCCTCGCTTCTCTTCAACTCTTCTTCCGTGCTCCTTTTCTCACCACCCTCACCAGTCGTCTTATATCCAAACAGATAAGCAGCAACTTTTCGAATTTGAACCTCCTCGCTTCCTTCGGTAATCCGATACCTTCTGAAGTGCCTCCAGATATGCTCGAAGGGATAATGCCTGGAATAGCCAACTCCGCCATGCACTTGTATGGCTCGGTCGGCCGCCTCTGTCGCCAGTCGATTGGCATAGTAATTGCACATTCCAATTTTATGGCCCAGCTGTTTCTCGATGGCAACCCATGGCGATTGTCCGTTGGCCTTGCACGCGGCTGTGATCTGGTCCATCTCAACAGCTGTGCGAAGGATCAGAAGCCTCAACATCTCAGCCTGTGTCGACAACTCCACCAGTGGCCACTGGATGGCCTGATTTGATGCCAGAGGTTTTCCAAACACTGTGCGCTTCTTGGCATACTCAACGCTCCGATCAATGCAATACCGCGCTGCCCCGCAACTCGAACTGGCCTGCCGGATGCGATTCTCATGCGTGAAGGTCTGCGCAATAGCCAGGCCGTTGTCCACGGGACCTAATATTGCAGAGGCAGGGACTCTGACATCCTCAAGCAGAACCGTCGCATGATCCGTGGGCATGTTGAGTGTCCATTGGTACGAATCTACCGTCAAGCCTGGCGTATCTCGGGGGACAACGAACGCAGTGATGCCCTTCGGTGAGCCGGCCTTGCCAGAAGTCCGCGCAAATATCAAGCAGTGCGTCGCGCTGTGCATACCTGTTTGCCACTTCTTGTTGCCACTGATCGAGTATCCAGGCTCTCCAGACGGCATGGTGATCGGTTTCGCCGTGGTATCCATATGCGTGGCGTCCGAGCCGTGATGGATCTCCGTCAACCCGAAGGTTGCCCTAAACTTGCCTTGGATGCTGGCTGGGATAAACGTCCGCTGCTGCTCTGGCGTGCCGTAATGGTAGAGCATAATGACAATGGGGTTGTTGCCGACCACGCTGTGCTCATTCTGCAGGTCATTCGCCAGACTCACGCCGCCTCCGTACACAGGGTGCGAGGCCAGATGGTACCTGATGGCGCTCATGTACAGGTTCTGAGAGTCGCTACCTGCTCCTCCGAATTCCTTGGGGAAAGCGAAACGATAGAAGCCTGCTTCATCGGCGAGCTTGCGCGCCTGGCGGAGCAGGTCTTCCCAGTCTTCGGTAGGGAGGCCTTGATTGTCCCATTGCGTTCGAGAGGCTTCACGCCGGTGGTCGAAGAATCGGTTGTTGTCGTTCTTGTGCTGCAATGGGAGGATCTTGTCCTTAATGAACCCGTCGAGACGAGACAGGTAGGATTGGAGATCAGCTGGAAGTTCGAAATTCATGCTTGTATCTATCTGGTCGATATACCAAAACCTAAGACGTCTGCAATGAGAGAACTACAAAACAGAATGATGTTACTCCTACAGCAACGATGGAGCACATCATGGTGATACTCCTGCCTCCTCCACCTTCCCTTGCCTTGTATCTCGGCTCGGGTGGACGATGCGGAGAAAGTGAGATTGATATCCCTCGGCAAGGGTCGGTTCGTATGGTGGTTTGAATGATCCGCTGTAGAGACGTGCTGTGGGCGGTCTGACCGCAAGACGCATCTTTGACGAGGACGTACTCGTATCGGCCACTGCAGGCTCCAGCCTCGCTGACCATGGACTCTCGATGGCTTCACCGACGACTGTGTACATTCAAATTAGCCGGGCGGAAACAATGATTCAGTTCAGTCGCTCTTTACCTTCTTGATTGAGATCTTAATTAGAGCATAGCACCAAGATGGCCACCCAAACCGCACCTGAGATCGTTCTGTACGACTTGGCCTGCATAAAGCACGTCTGCTTCTCCCCTGTTGTCTGGCGCATCCGCCTCATGCTTAACTACAAGCGTATCCCTTACAGGACCATCTTCCTTGAATTTCCGGATATCGAGCACACGCTGAAAGGGCTGTGAGTGATATCCTTCCTTTTCTTCTGCTCTCCCGTTAACCACCTCTGGCCTCCCTCCCTTTTTGTGTCTCAATGCACCGCCTCAAAGCCTTCGTTCGGGTCGTGCGTGAAGAAGTCTTTTGTTCTGAACTTTCTTAGCGGCCTCGAATCTGCTTCAGGCAAATACACGGTGCCCGCCATCGAGCATGTGCCCTCACGCACGTACATGATGGACTCGGGCCCCATCGCGCAGTTCCTCGAGTCGACCTATCCGGACCCGCCGGTACCGCTGACGTCGGAGCTGGGCAGCGAGATCGAGGCTAAAGCACGCGCCGTGGGCGGCCCGGCCTTCCGCATGTCGGTCCTGCCACGTGAGATAGGCATCCTCTCGCCACGTGCCCAGGAGTACTTCCGGCGCACACGCGAGGCCATGCTGGGGCACCGGCTCGAGGACCTGCTCGACCCGGACAAGGAGGAGAAGCTCTGGAACGCGGCGGCCGAGGGCATGCGCGCCGTCGGCGAGTTGATGCGGACGAACAAGGCGGATGGACCGTTTGTTCTGGGCGCCCGGCCGAGCTACACCGACTTCTTCATCACAGGGTCCCTCGAGTCCGCGAGGGTGGTGGACGAAGGCGTGTTCCAGAGGAATGTCAAGTACCCTGGGTACAAGGAGATTTATGAGGCATGTCTTCCTTACATGGAGAAGAAGGACTGAGCTCGTGGACGGTATGGTCAAGGACTTACCCGCTAGACTAAGGAGATACAACTGGACAGTGGCGTTGGAACAATAGACTATCATGAATGATACTTCCGTACAGCTTCAGCTTGTGCCGAGCTTCGCACTCTGGGTCGGTTGCAATGCATGATCTTGGAGACTTGAAAAGATCAGATGTCGAACCAGTGATGACCCGTTAAGATTGACCTTTTCGCACAAACACTCCTGAGCACGAATGCATCATGTGCTAAAGCTTCACCGGAGAGGACTTCCTGGATTCACGCTGACTGTGCATGAATTATCAACTCTGTTCTTCTCTGCTTCTCTCACCAGCAATCAACAGTCTTGACTCCAAAAGGCCTTCGCCATCCTGGGCAAAGTATCGAAACTACTAAAGTTCCCATCGACATTGGTCCAATCACTCGTGTTGCCGGTGAGATATTTGCCCGCCGCGGAGGTGAAGAAACTCGTCGCGTACACATCGACCAGTGTGTCATCACTGATCCCGGCCACGGAGACGTTGGCCTGGACATAGTGCGGCGTGGCCGCGGAGCCCTGGTCGATGTGCGCGATGTTGTCGCCGTCCGAGCCAAAGTCATCCTTGGTAACGTACCCGACCGTCTTGACCAAGTCGCGCTTGTACACTTTATCCGTCTGCATGTTGAGAAGGAGGTTCTTTGCGACACCCCAGGGCGCCGTCATGCGCTGCCAGTAGTTCTGATAAGGATTGGTTTGATAGGCGTTGTCGTAGGTGAACGGGCCCTCGAGCAAGTCGTACCGAAAACCACCTGTGTTGGTGAGGATGATACGCGAGATGTTGGTGCGTTTCGGGTCGACGACGACCTTGGGAAAGACGGTGGTGGTGAGGTAGTTAAACAGGCTCTGGTTATTTGTGATCGGGAAGCGTGACAGGTAAAAGCTCGCGGGGACACAACCGAGCTTTTGTGTCAGGATGGGCAGGCTGTTAATCTGGCCCGTGATCGTCTTGCTTATGTTGACGCCTTCCGTGGAGTTGAAGGTCCCTTCGGTGGTGCCTGTGTGGTGCTCGAAACTGAACCGGTTAAAATCGAGATACTGTCTTGAGTAGGACAGGTCGGACTTGTTATTTGGAGTGACACCCGCGATCGACGAGGGTTTGAGTGTGATCATTGTGGCGTTGCCTTGGGGTGATCTTGCGCGGGTCACTGAAGGTGCAAGGCCGTCGATCGACATCCAGCCCACGGTCTCGCAGTAGCGGCCTGAGGCGATACCGACAGCGTTGGAGTCGAATACGACGGCGTCCCGAACGTGGCGGTGGCCACCGAAAATGGAGATTGGTGTGGTTGGGTGATGGGCGCGGATCGCGGAGTAAATTAGGTTCCATTCCGTGGAGTTGCGCAGTGTGATGTGGCCGGCGACGAGAAACATATCAATGTCTGTGCGCTGGATTTGTTCTTGGAACCAGTCCTGCTTGACGGCGGTGCCGACGGGAGTCACCACTGATGCATTGCTGTTGCCCGTGAAGTTGAAGAGGAAGGCGAACGACATGATGCGCACGCCAAATTTGGTTTCCCAGTAGGCATACTGGTGCGAGAAGGGCTTGACAACTCCCGTGTCGTTGAACTGGACATTTGATGTGATATACCGCCCGCCCCAATTCGGCGCGAAGTTACGATAGGTATCATTCGCGATTTCTGTAGTGTAGAGTTCGTGGTTGCCAATGGACAACAAGTCGTAAGGGAGTTTCTTGAATATAGGCACCGTGAACTTCCCGTTAGGTGTGGTAGCATCACCATAGCCCGTGCCGTCGTGGAGATCTCCCGAATCGATGAGAAGCAAGTCCACTCCAAGAGCATCGGCTTTTGCTTTCATCTTCTGCACAAAGGCGGCAAAGTCGCCATAATCGGCGCTGTAGTTTTCGTCCAGCGTATGTCCCGCCAGCCAGCCGTGTGTATCTGTGGTGTGCAGAAAGTTGATTTGGCCCCAATGCAAGTCTTTGATCTCTTGAGGTGGAGCTGGTTCTGCTGCTGGTTGGATTCGCTTATGGTGGTCATGCCTCTTCATAAGATCATGGTTGACGTAGCCTCCAAGCACGGGAGAAGCCCAGTCATGATCTTCGCACCCAATAATGGGCTGCAGAAACGAGGCGAGCGCAAACAACGAGGTCAGCAACATACTGGGCGGCTCTTGAAGGCAGTCAAGCTAAGTGATATCGAAAGCTGAAGAACACAAACAACTGGTCGCACGTACCTGAAGACGAGAAGCTCAGGTCATACGAGTCAAAGGAAGCTTCCTTTATCAGCCCGTCATTGGAGCTGAGCTAACTTAGACGAAGCTTCAGCCGAAAGCTTTGGCCGCACAGCTGGAAAGTCAGTGAAGATCCAGGCTTGTCGAGCTAGTGAAGTCTCTCCAATAGAGGATGCAGAAAAGCGGACGAACGATCGCCCAGTGACCATCGAGTCCTGGCCCAGCTTCTCTGGTTGGATGCATTGTGTTGGACTCTGGAATGAGATATGAAGAAGACGATGCAACCTAAGTGGGATTTTGGATCTGCATGGTGGCTGGGCATAAGCAAGCCAAGACGGCCGGCAATGCAATCGACAGGCACGAGGGATGATCAATTGGAGAGAGAAAGATAACGAGAAAGACCATATCGTCACAGCCGAGCATATCCATCTATTCACCGACATACATACCTAGGTAGGCATACTCTACAGCGATAGCTCCTGACTCCATCATGCAAAACGTATGTCGTGCCTCATCAAGCATAATGGATCCCTACCAAGTACGTAGCATGTCCAACCACGATCCACAAGACCTTCTACTAGCAAATGGCAGGATTGACAGCGTATAGTCCCTACCTAGGTCAGCCTTGTCCGGTAGGTAACAGCGAGAATGTTGGACTTACCTGATTGCGCATGGCGAGGTCATTGATTCTTGCTTGGATATTCTCATCATCTTCTAGCAGCTTATCAATCGTCTTGACATTATCAATGGCCCAGAAATCCGTAAATGCGTCTACCACTGCTTTGGTCTTCTTCTCAAGGACATCGTCATCAATTGCTGCAAAGCAAAGTCGGAAATATTGCCATCCTTTCTTGTTCATGATCTCCGGAGTCGGGCTGAAGATCGACCCGGGGCTGAGCAAGACCAGATACTCATCAGTCGTCATGAAAACCCACAGAGCTTGGGCGAGTCGTTGATTGTCGACTTTGTGGTACAGTGGGTGCGTCTCATAGTGCGCCCGCATCCATAGGAACATGCCGGCCATGGGGTAGGCGAAGTCGTACAATTGGGTCTTATGGAGCATCTGGTAGTCATCTTCATCCTCAGACGCAGTCGAACGTCGCCTGGTGTCGTGAATGAGGTATTTTCCGTCTTCAAGGATGGTGCTCATCAATTGCATACGCCGTTCGTAGTTGCCGCGTAGACCTTCGAGCCAGCGAACCCAGCCATCAACCTTCCAGCCGCTGCCGTCGCTGCTGCCACCTTTACCGGCATCGCGTTTGGACGAAGGGCCCATGATGAGTTCAGCAATCAAACTCTGAACAAAGCCACTGGGTTGTTGAGTGCTGGTCTCGGTAATTCTTTGGATCCTCTCACACACATCGGGCTGTGCGGTGATCCAACCCAAGCGACAGCCTGGAGCCACCGTCTTGCTGAAAGTGTCCAATCGCACCACTCTTCCATCAACATCCATCGACAAATACGAAGGGACAAGGCTGTCCAGGAAGGGGAAGCCGCTTGACTTGCCTCCGGTTGAAGTATTGTAATTGTGTGAGGAAATCGAAGGGTAATTCTCCGACACTGCCTTGCCGCGAGTCTTGATGGAGAGCTCGTTGGCGGAAGGGTACTGCAGATACCAGTAGGGATCATCCTCAACGATGATGACGTCGTACTTTTGGCACAGGCCGTAAAGCTCTTTGCGTCTCTTGACTGAAAGCAGTCCAGAGGTTGGATTTTGACCCATCGTCACCGTGTACATGAGATGAGGCCTCTTGCCCTTGTTTTTGTCCCAGTTTTCCATCACCTCCTCAAGTCCGCCCTTTCCATAAGCCAGCATACCCTCATCGTCGATAGTCACAGGCACAACATTCAGACCGCGGGGTCTTGCTGCTTGGATAGCATTCATGTAAGCGAATTCCTCGCACAAAATGCCTTCTCTTTCTCTAATCCAGTCTCTATCTTCATCCCAAATATTACTGAAGCATTCGATGGTCTTAGCAAACCCGTCGGTCGATCCGCAGGTCAATATCACTTCCGCTCCGCCTTTGTAGGGGACATTAGGATGTAGATTGTTCTGTGCAAATGATCGGATGAATGAGTAAAGCGGAGGATATCCTTGAGCAGTTCCATATTGCAGAGCAGTGGTCAGGTCGATCTTGCGCAGGATATTCGGCTCGGCGGAATCGTGCGGAACAAGGACTCGAGAGACTGCTGGGTTCTGTGAAAGGCTGGCTTTGGCAAGTTCGGTGGTAGGAGGGTCGACAGGCCTGTTGGGAGTTGGTTTAAATCGATCAGGTGTAGCAGTGGCGGCTTCCAATGTATCGTAAGGAAAGTAACCGGGGTTGGGCAGACCTAGTCGGGTATCAGCTGTCATTTATACTGTTTGAGGGACATAATATACCTCCTGCGAGATTTCCAATGCCCGGAATGAAGAAGTATTGGTAGAACTGCTTCATCTTGCTCGCGGCCCGGTTTTTGGTGACTCGGGAATAGTGGTAGGACAAGTCCCTGGGCGCTGACTTCTCCATTGTTGCGGCCATTGCGGAGGTGATAGATGAGTAGATGACAGATATGACCGTGGACAAGTAATATCAGTCCAGTTTGGAAGGAATCTGTCTCCTTGTTTGTAGAAGGAAGGGAGTGTGGAAGCTGAAGGGCGCAATGGGCATCAATGATGACTATTCCAAAGCAAAGCAGCGGGAGCCGATAAGGGAAAATGCTTATCGCCATTGGTCCACAATCGGAAGCTCATTCCGCCGACGACCGAACACATGCCGACGAGGCCGACTTGTACCAACCAGCTCGCCAGGTACCTAAGGTAAGCTGTGCATTGCATCGACATTCACCATCTCTCACGTCCACATCCATCATTCGCGCACCATTAGGCGTTTGCTATTATACATCCCTGCTTCCCCTGCCATGCTTTAGTTGATTATCCTCATTCATTTTTGGATCAAGCAGTCCGGTAGCAGTCCTGACCATCCAGCATGGTTGCCCGCGAGTACCGCGATGATGACGAGGAAAACCAAGCCGCTGACTTCCCTATTCTCACCGACGACGAGCGCGAAGACGATGCTGTAAGTCGAGACCTTCATATACGGTCTGCCTCCGAGTCCTCTGCAGCTGCGCTGCCCCTACCCATCTGGCTCCGAGAGTCTGCGGCTACGTTCAAGTACAAATGGGTGCCGCTGCCTGTGCGCAAGGCGTCACGGGCAGTGGTGACATGGGTCAAAGGGCCGGTCCCTCCGCGAATCTTGAAAATCGAGCCTATATTTCCAAAAATACAACAAGCGCCCCCTAGATTGTTGGATAGATATGCTCCAACGAGAAAACAGCGTCTGATCCTGCTGGTCGGGTTGTATGCATGCTGGTTTCTGACATGGTCCCTTATGCTCAAACAACACTCTACCTCGGGGTTCATCAAAGGATACGGGAAACCGCAGAATCTATGGTGTGGTGCGAGTTTCTGGAACGAAGGCAACGGCTGTGGGCTTAATGGGAATCAATGCCGACCCTTCTCCTCCTCGCATCTCACCTTCCGCTGTCCTGCCAATTGCAAAGGGACACACTTGTTGGAAGAACGCATGGTTGGAAATCAGTCACTTCGATATGAAGGTCTGGTCGTTGGAGGCCCAGATCCCGAAACCCCCGATTCGATGCCAATATATCGAGCCGATAGCTTCATTTGCCAGGCCGCTATACATGCGGGCATTACTACAGACGCGAGCGGAGGCTGCGGTGTAGCGACCCTTGTGGGCTCTCATACAAAGTTTCTATCGAGCAAGGCCAATGGAGTTGAGAGCACCGCTTTCCCGGGCACGTTTCCACGATCCTTCACCTTTCAGCGACTATCGCCTTCGCAGGCCAAATGTCCCACGGACTCACGATGGCCTCTCTTTGTAGTCACGGCTGTCGCACTCGTCTTGCTATCTATCTTCACGACTTCTCCAGCTGTATTCTTCTTCAGCACCTTCGTCATTATGTTCCTCCACGTCGGACTGGTCTCCGATCCACCCAACACAGCCAACTTTTACGAGTCCATCAGCACACTCCTGGGACGATTCCTTCCTGCGGCATTCATCTCGTTCATTCTTTACCGATACTGCGCCGTACCCCTGTTGCGAGGCCTTACCGCACAGGTGGAGAAGACCGTTCTATACCTCGGTTTCTGCTTCATTGGCGCATTGAACAACTACACCTTCGCACCACTCATCCCAATCGAGCGCCTTACACCACATGATCTCGCGCAACCCGGAGCACCCTTTGCTCTTGCCATCATCATCACCCTCATCTTGGTTATCGTGGTCTCCCAGATCCACTTTATCCGCACTTCGGGCAACATGCCAAAGTACCTTGCCATCTACGCAGGAATGGGCCTTACGCTGATCATTCTGCTCGTTCTACCAGGCCTGAGGCTCCGCATTCACCACTACATCCTCGCCCTGCTGTTCATGCCTGGCACAGGGTTTCAAACTCGACCTGGCCTAGTATATCAAGGTCTCCTGCTAGGTTTGTTCATAAACGGTATCGCACGTTGGGGCTTTGCAAGCATCATTCAAACACCCGCTGCGCTGGGTGAGTCGGGCCCAGGATCTCACGGCGGCGGATCGTGGTGGGGTGCAATGTCGCCGAACGTCACTGCTGTCGTGGGTCTGGACGCGAGGAACATCACGTTCAATTGGGGACCGTTGCCGAAAGATAAGGACGTTGATGGCGTGAGTATCCTGATCAACGATGTCGAGCGCTGGCGCGGGTACACGGACGAAGAATTATACTGGGATCAGGAGGAAGTTACCCTCAAACGGCGGAAGAGAGATGACGAGGGCGAGCCCGAGTTCTTTCGTTTTGCGTGGATGAAGGGCAGTGCTACCGGGACGTACAGTCGTGTGGGCGTCTGGGATGAGGATGGGATTTGGCATGATCCGCCAGTAAAAGGAGGGAAGTGAACAATGCTTACTTTTACCTTCGCATCGTCTTTGACGTACAATCGAGATGTTGCCAATCGATCGCTTTGGCTAGAAGTTTCCGCAGTCAAGGATAGAATCGTTCTTTCCAGATCTCGTGGTGATTGCCAACGCATGTGGTGGCTTATGAATATGCAGTCCGGCAGGCACGAATGATCTTCGAGTCCTCGAGGCTCACTAGGCTTGGTCGGGCGCCAAAAGCCCTCCATTCTGCAGTACATATACCAAAGTACCTGACGGGCTTTGTGTTGCCCTGCACAGCCCTCCTCTGATCGGCCCCACAGCCTCACAATTCATCCCAACAAGGCGTCCTCATCATGACGTTCATTGTGCTTAAAGCAATGTACGACTTACGATTTCAACTCAACCCGTTCCTTCACTCCCAATCCTGCTGAATGAGTGCTTGTCGATGGCCGACTACCTTGAATGCCTTCATGACGCCTTACATCAACCCTGCAAACGACCGAACCTATGGAGGCGAATACGAAGATCACCGAGTTGCCTCTCTTTAAGCACGCACCTTTGGACCTTTCAAGCACATGCATCCGTCTCATAGAAATCCTGCCGCGAGACGGTCGAAACGAGATAAGGTGCAATATTCGGCATGTCGAGCTCACCAACGTTGCCGCCCTGGAATATGTTGCACTTTCGTACGTCTGGGGTGATCCATGTGGTCCTCATCATGCGATCCAGATCAATCAGGGCCAGTATCATGTTCTGCACAATCTTTACGATTTCCTGGAAAACAATGCGGAAGACGGCATCCAGAACCTCTTTGTGGACGCTATCTGCATCGATCAGAGCAATGCAACGGAGAAAAATCACCAGGTCAGACTTATGTCAATATCTACAGCGGAGCATCCACGGTTCTGGCTTGGCTTGGTCCATCGGCAGACCACTCTGATGAACTATTTGATTTCATGAACAATCTTCTGAATGATGAAAAATGGCGTGATACGTATGAGGGGATCAAGATTTTGCAGA
Source organism: Vermiconidia calcicola (assembly GCA_035928285.1). NCBI lineage: Eukaryota > Fungi > Ascomycota > Dothideomycetes > Mycosphaerellales > Extremaceae > Vermiconidia > Vermiconidia calcicola. The sequence continues at coordinate 151,262 of JAXLQG010000011.1, forward strand.
AGGACAATGCTACGGATCTCAGTGTGGCATTAGCCGCGGGTGCGAGGATAGGCTTTCGTGACTATTGGTCCAGAGCCTGGATACTGCAAGAATTCTATCTTGCAGAGCGTCTCGAACTCTCATGCGGCATGAAAAGGGTTTCCCAAGTTCGCTGGAAACGTCTATGGGACGTTTTCGACGAAATGGTAGACCAGCTCCAAAAGCGGCTGTATGGCTGGGAGCCGGATCTAAGACTGGAGGAAGGCTCGCTGCAGACAATCGAACGCTCTCCCTGCCGGAAATTCCAACGACAATGGGATACTAGTATGATCAAAGCTGAAAGGGGCGAGAGGGGCGAGAGGGGCGACCCTACGCTAACAGACTTGGTCCTCAATTTTAGCCATCTTCAATGCCGGGACCCACATGACAAATTCTATGCATTCCTTGGGCTTGCAGAAGATATCGATCAACTTCCTGTCGACTATGAGATGCCCATTGTCCAGCTGCTGACGACGTTTCTTGCAACTCTGCCACCTACTACCTTTGCCGGGTGGTGGCATAACGCATTAGTCAGATTGTGTGGACTTTGCCGGGGGGTTGGGGTCGATCTCGTGGAGCTCAGAAGAGCAATTGATTCTCTAACAGCCGCGCCGCCGACAGAGTCTCTCTCGTCTGCACAGTCCCTTCTCAACCCACCCGTGGTCCTTCCTTTTGTTCACCGTTTTCCGACATTCGACGTATCATTCAAAAGCCGCCGCAACTTCTTCTTCCAAAAGCGACCGGATGAGTCGGGCTTCTGCTCCTGTCGTCGCTGCAAAAGACTCCGTGATGATAGGTCGGCCCGGTTACTCCGTAAGGGGTGGAGATCCTGGATACCCTGCTCGAGCAGGTCACTGAGCCAATGCCTCATCTCTGATTGTTCACGTCCGGTGAGGAAGGGTTTCCGGCTCACTCTCCTTTATGTGGACAACCAATATGTTTGCACTCGCATACTGACGGGCAGAGGGCAACAGCTCGACATCTACGACCCTGAGCCCGTTCTTGAGCCAGTGCCTGAAAAGCCTGGCAAAGTAGTTCATTGGCTTGATGAGGTTGGGGGTGTGCACCCAAAGTTTTCTACACAACAAGCGGTCAATCTCCTAGCCCATCTAGACTTACTTGGGCTCACAGGTCAATTCTTGAGCGATCAAAGTTGCACCGTAACTGTAGGGTTTTGTGTATCATAAGGACGAATCGTTCAAGGGCTTATGCTCTAAGTATGGCAAAGGTCGTGTGAGAAAGAGGAGGGTATGAGGCTCGAACACTGGTTATTCGAAGACGAACACCTATATGTGCATGTCTATTCATCTCACACGGCATTCAGTCTAGCTTCTCTATCATCCAGGGGTGCGATATATGGCATCTATACTCAACCAGATGCAGCCAACAAGGCGCCTCGATTCGCAATGCCATGCAAGAAAAATGGTCAATCACAACTTCGCCTTCAGGCCACTCACTCTTCTTCTCCTTTTCCGGGGTGAGCCGCTTCCACGATATTCGACTGCCATAGTCGAGAAATGCAGCTAGATAAAAACACCAGACACGGCCAGGGGGGTGAACTGGGAGAGGAAATCGCCCAGTGATGTAGTAGAACTTCAACAGCACGCCGACATCTCCGCAGACAGGAAACTCGATGGCATTGGCACATTACTTGCGTCCTCCGATGTAGTGGTGCACCCAGCATTGTCATGGAGTTGATGACTCGATATGCACTTTCACTTCGCAGCCTAGATTGAGATAGCCGTGAGTGGCTCTAGGACTCTTGCATTGTAGCTGACAGCGGGGCCACAATCCGTCGCTTGTAGATCCACGCCGTCGCCAAAACCACCCTCAAGACACGTCAGACACGCTACAACAACGTTATAGAACGTCGTGCCCATCCTTTGAGGGATTTCAGCTTCTGCGAGGTCGACCAGGATCTTCTGGAGGACATAAGGTTTCGTCAGAGCCTTGGTGTTGTCGTGTTGATCTGGCTGGACATGGCCCTTTGCCACGGCGACATCGCGGTATTTCTGACATGGAATCGCGGTGTCGCCCGCTTGCACGACCAGAGGCTCCCAGAGTCCGATTTCAAGAAGGCATACGCCCAAGCTGTATATGTCGTGACCTATGTTGTACCTGTTTTCCGGTTGCAGGCCTTGTCGGCGTGGATGTCTGTAAATATCCTTCTGCCAGTCATCATCACCAGCCATCATCGACGGAGCGTTGACTTTGCGGAGCATTGTCCAATCGGTGAGAAAAGCTTCACTCATTTCCGAGTCTCCAGTGCTGCCTGTCTGTGTGAACAAGACGATTGTGCTGGGCCGAATGTTCTTGTGGACGCGTGAAACGGTATGAACAGATAATACTGCTTCTGCGAGTTGTTTTGCGAGGGTATAGCGTCGTTGGAGAGGTCTACGTCCGCCGTATCCCCTCCCAATGTCATTCGTAAGCAGAGTTTTCAAGGTACACGGGTTGGAACATTCTCTGGGCCACTCAAAAACCAGCTCCAACGCCGGATGGGTTCGGTAGCCGAGACACCTGAGGATCCGCCGGGATTGGGTTCTTTGGTAGAGCTGGCGGCAGAGGCATGAAGCTATTTCCTTAATCTCATCTGGCCCAGTGAAGACACTTTGCTTCCTTTCGATCAGGACAGAAACTTGTCGGAGATTGTGTCCTTCCTTGATCTCAGCCTTGCCCAGCCAAGCGTGCGAGCCTGGCTCCAGTGCATCGCAATATCCTCCGTCGGGGTTGACTTGCGTCTTGAAGATGTTGGCGGAAAGCAAAAGGGGATCAGCGGAGACTCTTTGCCTCATTTCCACTATGGAGATGGAAGCCCAGAACTCTCGGTGTCGTTCGCTGAGGTCCTTAAGAGCTTGTTTGATCGCTCGATCTCCGTTGTGCAAGACAGCAAATCTCTTAACTGAACCATCCTTGTTATAGACCTTGTCGAACGCCTTATCGACCGCTACCAGAGCCGTGCGCAGTTGGTCAATATGGGTTTGAAGCATTACTTTGATGCTTTGGTCAAGGTCATCTTGAGTAAAAGCCCACTCCGCCAGTTTGATGCTTTCGCTCAAGGTCCCCTTGTGAAGGTCGTAGCCAAACTTCTTCAGATCCTCGACCACTTTAGAAGCCTTGTTGAAGACGCTGGCACGCTCGTACAGATATTTACCACATTTCTGGAAATCTGTAGCGAACGAGGGAATGGCTACTCCGAGTGCGATGACACCCAAGATCAACTCCGCCATGGTTCAAACGTCCTGGGTACAAATTGAGGACATTCGTTGATGGCCAGGGTGAAGAATTGTGGTCGTGCACACTCGTTTCGAGCTCGACCAAGGGCTACTAAAGAGATCATGAAAGAGTCCTGCTTTCATGCTCGTGGTAGGGTCTGCTGCAGGATTGCCTTGTGCTGCGCCACGTCTTTCGGGATCAATGTTTGCCTGCCTCCCTGCTAGAGGCATTGGCCAATTCCAACATGCAAGCCGCGCGAGTCTGGGCTAGCCGCCATCATGCCGCTAAGCGAACTGCGCCGCGGGGCGAGAACTGGCTCATTGAAGCCATGGCCCGGTCGCGGAAATCAAGACAATACCTTTTTGCTCGATCATGTCGATGTTTTGAGTCCCCCAGGCACTGATGCTGAACCTGCTTCAAACTATGACAATAGTGCCACGCCCTATATCCAGTTCGCACCAGTTCGCACGAGGCTGAACCTTGAGCCTTCTTGTACACGCGGCGCCTATCAGAATGCTTCAATGTCGACGAAGTCCCCTGCGTACGACCATGAAGCTTTCCCTAAGGACAAAGACCGATTGCTTGGAAAAGGTCGATCGGGTGTTGTGAAGAAGGTTAAACGGATATCAGACGGGAAGGTGCGTCACCCCGGGTGGGACGAAGATCAGACACGCACCCACCTCATCATTGTCATCCCTCCGACACACCTGGCTCATCGTAACCGAACAAAGCTCACACGTTTCTTCCAGATTCTGGCTTGCAAAAAGATACGCCTATTCGGAGACAAGAGACTAGAGGCGTTCGCTCGTCGAGAGCGCGAAATCCACGGCCTTCTCGATCATCCGAACATATTACGAGTTGTCGATGTAGTGCCGGGACAGAACGCGCTACGTCTGTACAGTGAATTTTGCGCTCAAGGCACTTTACAAGATGTGATAAATCAAAAGACGGGGTATTAGTGCATGCATCCATCCTGTCAGGTCTATAGCTGACAACACTGTAGGGATGGGGAGCTCTTGTCCGAGACCTACGTATGGGCTGTCCTCTTCCAGCTTACCGCAGCCTTGTTTTACTGCCATACCGGCATCCTTGTGGACGTCAAGGGCAATTTTACGCTGCCAGTGGAAACATGGAACCCGATCTTTCATCGTGACATCAAGCCAGCCAACGGTTAGTAAAAGGAAACCATCAGGAGCAGATTGAAACTCATAGTGATCAACAGTGATGCTCAATGGCAATCCCGAGAAAGACCCCAGTGCAGTCAAACTTGGGGACTTTGGACTAGGGCTTATTGTTGACAACGACGCGGCTTATTCGACGTATGTAGGCACAGTTAGTTATATGGCTCCGGTTCGTGTTACTGCATGGCGCCGCATTGGTCACACAATTAACTATATGGCAGGAGATCAACAGGATGCAAGCTCAATCCATATATTGGACAGAACACTGCGACATTTTCTCTCTTGGCTGTTGGTCCCAAGCATACTGTATTGATGGGGACATTCATGCTGACGAAGCAACAGGTACAATGTATCATCTCTGTGCCTTACGAGCGCCCTTCGAATACAGAATGGAAAGCGAAACAGACAACATTCCACGAATCCCACACTCGTTCTCAGATACCCTTCAGAAATGTGTCGAATCATGTCTCGCATTCAAGCCTATTCGGCGGAAGGGATTGCTCTCTCTACTGCAGCATGCGAGATCCCGCGTCTCATTTGCTTCTGATAATTCGTTGATCCAGGTCAAACAAGACATCGCGCCTAAGGGCCCTGATCAGGACAGTCGGAGCATACCTCGTCAACCCATCACGGGAAACGCGTTAACCCTCAGCTATACACCTTTTGAAGCTACATCACCTGGGAAAGGCCCGCCCCGAACGGATCTACCTACCAATGCGAAGCCTACCGATGACACCAAGACGGACATCACGACAGAGTCCTCTGTTTTGAATGAGTTCAGAGAATTCAGGCGGGGAAGGAGAGAATCGCCGAGACGAGAAGGAGGAATCGAGAAGAGGACAGAACTGGACATCACGACAGAGTCCTCAATTTTGAATGAGTTCAGAGAATTCAGGCGGCAAAGGAGAGAGTCGCCGAGACGAGAAGGAGGAATCGAATGGTGGTGGCAGAAGATAGAGGAACAAAAAGAATAAAAAGCGCGGTGCAGTTGCTCAACATGTTAGGACCAATTATACTAACACCGTCTTGGATTTTGCACGAGACGATTGGTCCTCGGTTGGAACTGGAAAGAGTCAAAAGTCTCAGTTTCAAGGTGAATGCAAAGGCTAGGAGCCGGTACTTCTCAACACAATGACAACCCGTGTGCTCGGCCTCTCAAGTACCTGTTCATGCATATCTATTCATCTCACAACGGCGTCTAGTCTAGTTTCTCTATCACCATGGGTGCGATAGATGACATCTATATCCAACCAGATACAGCCAACAAGGCGCATCGATTCGCAATGCAGAGAAATCTCAATCACAACTTCGCCTTCAGGCCACTCTTCTTCTCCTTTTCCAGGGCTTCAGCGTACAGTTGATCCAGCACACCTCTATACTTCTTCGCGGCGACAGGCCTCTTGAGCTTAAGAGTCGGCGTGAGCAGCTCGTTCTCCACGGTGAAGGGTTCGAGATATAACTTGATATTCTTCACACGCTCGTATCCGGCGAAATTCTTCCTCCGGCCTGCCTTGTCCAGATCCTTCAGCACCGCCTCTTTGACCTTGGGCTCCTCGCACGCGGCTTTGATGGCTTCCATATCTGTAGGCCCGATCTGCTTGCCGAGCACTTTACTCGCGAACCCGGCGAACGTGTCGGGCTGCACGCCGAACAGGGCGACGAGGAACGTCTGCACGCTGTCGCCATGGACAAACGCCTGCGCCAGATACGTGCAGCTGGACAAGTAGACGCCCTCGATGCGCTCGGGAGAAATGTACTCGCCCTGGGCGAGTTTGAGGACGTTCTTGCGGCGATCGATGATGCGGAAGCGGCCCAGCTCGTCGACGCTGCAGATATCGCCCGTCTTGAACCAGCCATCCTCGGTGAAGGCCTTGGCCGTCTCCTCGTCGTTCTTGTGGTAGCCCGTGAACACGGAGGCGCCGCGGAGGAGCAATTCGCCGCGCGGGTGCGGCTTGTCATCGACCGTGTACTCCATGTCCGGGACGGAGATGAGGCACGCCTCCTGGCAGGGCGCGACGGCACCGCAATTGCCCACGGTGAAATCGTCGACGGGCTGGGTCAGCGCGATGGCGTACGTCTCGGTGAGGCCGTAGCCCTGGAAGAGGCGCGTTGAGAAGACGACGCGCAAGAATTGCTGGAGGGACGGGTCTAGAGGCGCGGACCCGGAGACCATGGTGTGCGCGCGGTCGAGGCCCAGAGCTCCCGCAACCTTGCGGCCCCAGATCCGGTCGTATACGGCATGGGTGTATGTCGGGGACGGGTTGGTGCTGGGATTGGCATTGGCGAGTTTCGTGCGCACGATGTACCGAGACAGTGAGCCCTTGACGCCGGGCTGCTCTACGGTCTGGGATTTGATGGCGCCGCCGAAGCGGTTGAACAGTCTGGGGACCGAGGCGAATGTCGTGGGCCGGATGAGTTTGAGGTCGTCGACTAGTTCGAGTACGTTGCCGTGGAAGTAGCCGATCCGGCCGCCGGCCCACATGGAGGTGTGCTCGAGGAGACGGCCGTAGATGTGCGCGAGAGGAAGGTAGCTGAGCATGCTGGAGTTCTTGTCTGCGGAGGATGAGATTAGTGAAGAGGACGTTGCTGCGACAGCCATGGCGTGTGTGAGGACGACGCCCTTGGGTGGCCCGGTTGTGCCGGACGTGTAGTTGATGGTGATGGCGTCCGAAGGTCGTGGTGGGTTGTATGGCCGGCCGAGCGATGATCCCAGCTGTTCCACCGTTTCGAGGGAGTAGATTTTCAACCCGACATCGGCGGCCATTGTGTCGAGGAGGACTTGTTTCGACAGCTCGGGTTTCTCATTGGGCGCGGAATCGAGGGGATCGAGAACGACGACGATCTTGAGGTTGGAGAGGCGTGGCTTGAGCTGCAGCAGTGTTGGGACGTGCGATAGAGAGCAGACAACACAGGCGAGGTTTGCGTGTCGGATGATGTACTCGGAGGTCTCAGGGCCGAGAGTGTCGTAGAGAGAGACTGAGAACAACGACTGAGACATGCAAGCCAGGTCGGTCAATTGCCATTCGGGTCTGTTCTGACACCATAATCCAACACCGTACTGTGAGCTGGTGATGCCTTCTCTTGCATGGATTTCGACGAGCCCGGCGCCAAAGTCTGCCCTTCTCTTCTGTACGGTCTCAAAGTCCAGCCACTCGTAGGGCGCGTAAGCCTTTTTAGATGAGTCCCATGGTCGATAGCCTAGACAAGGAGCATGGGGGGATTTCTGCGCAGCGGATTCGAACATGTCGTGGCCGGTGAGGACGGCAGGGTCGAGAGTCTGGAGAACCCCATCGTGACATTTTTGGTGGCGGTAGACGGGCGTTCTTCCCTGTTTCTGAGAGCCTGGTATGGTTATTGAGTACGGTTGGCCTTTGGGAGGTGGTTTGCGGTATTCTTCTGCCTTTTGCAGGTGGAGGGGCGTGGAGGAGAGAAGGGATGGCATGCTCGGCATGATGTCGAGGGCGAGAGAAAGGAAGAAAAAAGAGATAAAGTCAGAGGAAGAGAAGGACAGATGTCATCAGTATCGGCTGAAGGAGCTATGCGTAGACAAGGAGTATAGATGGAAGGAGATGAAGAGTGAGACTTGAAAAACAACATCTATCAATAATGATCATGCGGACGCAGTCTGCCCATTCCTGGTGGTCATTGCGAGGGAGGCGAGGTGCGCCATGCCACGCGACGTTTGCGGGAGCCTCGGCATAAATTGTTGGAACTTGGAATCACAAGCACAAGCACAAGCACAAGCCCGATCCGGAGATGGATCCTGCAATTTGACGCGGCGGAGGAAGATCAGGATCGGAGGGGCCGGATTAAGAGAGACACTGTTCCTGAAGAGGAGATATCTCCAGATACTCCATAATGGGGCTGATTAAAGCATTGATGCAAGACAAGAGCAGCAGGAAAGAAAAGTGTTCAGGCTCGTGGAAGTGAATCAAAGGTTCGTTTATTTTCATGTTCGTTTTCATGTTCGTTTTCATGTTCATGTTCATGCAGGTCATGATCTGTCGGCTCGAAGCATGTGAAATTTTGATGAGATCCCGAGACTACTGCGAAGCAAGGAATATACCATAGTATATAGTACGGAGTATAGCAGCCACGGACGACATTCGACCGATTGGCCGCGGCTCACTTTCCCTCTGGCTTACCAGGCGGACACTTCTCCCTTGCAGATACTCCCATCCTCTCCGTATCAAGATTCTGCGATGCTTCAAAGATTCGGCCCTATACAAAAGCCAGCCATTATCAGACGCTTTCTCTTATCAAGCATAACAGACATTGGAATCAGGTTGCCCCACTGAGTTTAGCATCAGTACTTGGTTTTGAGTCCGTCGTAGCGTTGTCTGGTTTGGCCTCTGCATCCGGCTGTGCAGCACTACTGGCCGCGAAACTCTGCTCAAAGTCGTGAATGATATCGTCAATGTGTTCGATTCCCACAGATATTCTGATCATGTCTTCGGTCACTCCAGAGTCCAGTCTCTCTTGCTCCTCAAGCTGCTCGTGGGTGGTCGACCAGGGATGAATGGCAAGTGTCTTTGCGTCTCCGACACTGACACAGGGTTAGCTTGGGGAAGACGGAAGCACTTCTAAACACTCACTTTGCCAGATTCGAAATCATCTTGAATCCATCCACGACCTGTGCACCTGCTTCAGAACCTCCCTTGATGCCGACTGACATGACACCTCCAAATCCCCGAGGAAGATATTTTTTGGCGAGCTGATGATAAGGGTGGCTTTCGAGGCCAGGATACGACACCCAGGCAACATTGGGATGTTTCTCGAGCCATTTGGCCAACTTCAAGGCGTTCTCCGCGTGCCGCTCGCACCGCAAGCTCAATGTTTCCACACCGAGGATAAACTGTTGAGCATTGAAAGGCGCCATGCAGGAACCCAAGTCACGCAAGACTTCAACTCTCATACGAATAACGAAGGCCAAAGGTCCAAATGTGTCCACAAACTTCAGTCCGTGGTAGCCAGGGGCAGGATCGTTGAACTGAGGGAACCTCTTTGCGTTGGCTTTCCAGTCGAACTTGCCAGAGTCGACGATCATGCCACCAATAGACGTACCATGGCCACCTATCCACTTGGTGGTGCTGTGCACCACGATATCCGCGCCATGTTTCAATGGCTGGCAGAAGTAGCCGCCAGCACCGAATGTATTGTCAACAACAAGAGGAACACCTTTGGAACGGCACACCTTTGCGATGGCCTCAAAGTCGGGCACGTTGTATCTGGGGTTGCCGATGGTTTCCACATACACGGCTTTTGTCTTGTCGTCGATGGCCTTCTCAAAGTCCTCCGGCTTCTCCGAGGTCAAGAACTTGGTCTCGATGCCCAGACGGGGGAGCATGACCTTGAACTGGTTGTAGGTACCGCCGTATAGGTTGGAGGTGGAAACAATGTTGTCGCCGGCATGCGCAAGGGCAATGATGGTCATGAACTGCGCCGATTGACCAGAAGAAGCTGCCACAGCAGCAATGCCCCCTTCCAGAGCAGCAATTCTCTTCTCCAACACATCGACGGTCGGGTTCATGATTCTGCTGTAGATGTTTCCAAACTCTTTCAGGCCAAACAATCTTGCGCCATGGGCCGAGTCGTTGAACGTGTAGGAGGTGGTCTGGTAGATGGGGACGGCGCGAGCCTTGGTCGCTGGGTCTGGCTCCTGACCCGCATGGATCTGGAGAGTTTCAAATCTTTGTACATGATCATCGGAAGACATTGCGAAGGATCTGGTTTGCTTCTGTAAGGAGGTCTGGAAGTCGTGTGCACTCAAAAGAGGTAGAGGTGTGGCAAGCAAGACGGGTCCGGGATGGAGGGTATACTTAGGACTTGTATATCGGACGGTAGGGAAGAAGACGTCTATGTATACTTGAGAGAGATATCCCGACGTAGAGATAGACGAAGCTCCCTTAAGAGTAGGGCGGTACCTGACCTTTGAGAGAAAAAGCAGAGCGACTGGTGTCTGTCTCTTCCCCGCACATGAAGGAGAGTTGCCAGGATTGCGTGATCAGGGCCAAAGCCGGTCGCCCATCAACAAATGGCGCCATGAGGCTAAGACGCAGATGACAAGGGCAGGCGTTGAAGCTCGTGTTCCTGTATACATATAGGTGTGTCAACATAAGCAGTACGAGGTCAAGAGGAAAAGAACGACCTGGCCGCTCAAACTACACGGAGAATGCGAACGGCTCTCAGCTTGAAATGGCTGGGAAGTCCAGTAGGATTCTTCCGGATGTCAATGAATGTCGGGTAGACGATGGCCTGTTGCTGCAGAAGCTCGTAAAAGTAGTTCTGACCGTGAATGTAACTAGTTACTCAGGAAGTCTGACTGTATCACAGAAGGCGCAGACAGAGTGTTTGGCTTTATCTTCTTTTCGGATCGGAGCGAAGAGGGAGAATGAGGGAGAATGGCGGAGATGAGCGGACAACACTTGCGATCGCTGAATGATCCATTGAGCACTAATGAATCATGGCTTGTGTTTTCTGCGAGCCTTGAGTTTGTCCCTTTTTCATCGCTTCCATATTCATATACAATCGCAAAATTGGATACACTGTCGTTTTAGTGTTTCGTGTTTCTGGTTCTGCCCCCAATCGCCTTCGCATGAGGCTATCATCCAACATGGGGTTGGTGCAGAAGAAGGATGCTCTTCTCGACCGCCTGATTCCCTTCCGAGGCAAGAGGCCAATCCTTCTCGAGCAGCGGTCGTCAACGGGTTTCATTGTTTTTGCAATGTGCTGGGCGGTCTTCACTGTCAGTACACCAGCAAAACAGATGTAGCATGGATCTTGCTGACTCGAATCTAGGACGTCTTTCTTTACGGAGTCATTATCCCCGTCATACCATTTGCTTTAGAAGATCGTGTCCATGTCTCTGCCGACGACAGGCAACATTGGGTTTCGGTGCTGTTGGCTGTGTATGCTGCAGCGTTGCTTTTCTTCTCGCCGATATTTGGCTTTTTGGCCGATTGGGCAGGTTCCCGTAAGACAACCCTACTTGCAGGGCTGGTCATTCTGGCCGGCTCAACTCTCATGTTGTGCGTGGGGAAGACCATTACAGTCCTCGTGGTCGGAAGAACGCTGCAGGGTGCTTCGGCGTCTGTGGTGTGGGTCGTCGCGTTGGCCTTGATGGCTGATACTGTGAGCGAGGAAGAGTCAGGCAAGGCCATGGGATATGTTGGTATGGCCACATCCTTGGGTGTTCTGGTGTCGCCATTGATTGGAGGAGTGGTATACGAGAGAGCGGGATACTACGCCGTGTTCGGCGTGACCTTTGCTGTCATCGGCGTCGACATCGTTTTCCGCTTCGCATTGATCGAGAAGAAACATGCCGCCAAATGGATGGAGCCCGAGACGTCCTCGCATTCTCCGGCTTCTTCTCACACCGATGTCGAGCTTCGAAACCAGATTGAACCACAGAGTGTGGCCGAAAAGAATGCTTCCAGCGCCGTCACCGGCTCTACCAGCCCAGGCGCCAAACCCAAACGAAAATCGCCACCAATGTTGGTCCTCCTCAAATCTCGACGTATTCTCGTTGCTTTCTGGGGCAGTATGGTCGTGTCCATGACAATGACGGCCATCGATTCCACTCTACCTCTCTACGTGAATCAGATCTTTGGATGGGACTCGCTGGGGGCCGGCTTGGTGTTTCTGGCCCTGATCGCACCGAACTTTGTGGGGCCTGTGGTAGGCCATTGGACTGACAAGTATGGCCCTCGCTGGCTTGCAGCATCTGGATTGTTGTTGTGTGTGCCCTTCTGGGTGCTGCTTCGGCTTGTTGACCACAACAGCGTCGGCCAGGCTGTTCTTCTCTGTGCTCTTCTCGTGCTCCTGGGAGCAGCCACGACACTTGTCATGATTTCATTGCTGGCCGAGTTCAGCAAAGTCTGCGATGTCAAGGTGCGACAGGAGCCCAATTTGTTTGCGGGGAAGTCGGCATATGCTCAGAGTTATTCAATTTTCAACGTGGCTTGGGCTGCCGGCAGTCTGCTGGGCCCTCTGATCGCGGGTGCTGTCAAGTCATCTGCAGGCTGGAAGACCATGACGTGGACCATGTCCATTTGGTGTGCTGTAGGGGTGTTGCCTACCTTGATGTACTCTGGTGGAATGATCACCAGAAGTAAAAGATCGGCTGACGGTGGTGGAGTTTTGGAGGAAGCGAATTCCTGACTCCCTGATGCATATGAGCGTTCATTTCTGTACATACCTACCAACTAGTATCATTGGATATACTAGCAAAAAGCGCAAGGAGCGTTGCATATAGGAGAATCTTTTTTGCGATTAGTTCATGACGCGAATTGTGTCGCCTCGGGGATAGACCTGGGATCGAAATTCGGCCTCTTTGTCTATGGCAGCATCATGTAGCTTCCCATCTCTGGTGTAATCACCTCGGTCGTTGTATCATCCTTCAGAACAGAGACTGCGCCTTTGTTTCGTTTGATGTGGTCGTCCCGGACAATTCATCTCTGAAGTGTAACGATCTCCTCTACTACAGGCGCTCTGCTCCAATCAAATAGCATCCACGCGCCGTCTTTGAAACACACGATCTGGAGTGGACTTTTTGATTGGGACCTCCACAAATGTTTCAGATTGTCTGCTATGTTATCATCTGCAGACAACCATCATCAACCCAACTTCAAACATGTTTCTCTTGTTCATCATGAGCGGTTCAAAGGTCGTCCATGCGCACCGTGTCTACAGCGACTGTTTCAAGCATTGATCTCCATGTGTGAAATCATTTGTACCCGTACTAATGAATCGCGTTTGACGACTATCGAACGCGCTTGGCCGTGGTTATGAGTATCTGTCTTGCCTCTTTCTTCGCCTTGATGTCCTTCAGTCGCACAAACCTGACAAAACTTGCGCGCTTTCCTGTCCTGAAGAGACATTGCTGTTTGCTGCCTAATTCACTCTTTCATCCTGCCTATTTCTAACTGCTTTCCTTTTCATCCTCTCCTTCTAGCAAGAGCAACTTGTCAATTTGCAGGAAGCAAAAACCCTTTCCACCCTTCTAAATCATCTGCCTCCTTCGTCTGCCTCCTTATCAGATCTTGTCTAACAGCCCTTTGCAAACATCAACATGAGGAACATCGATCCAATGCTCATCGTCCGAGCTCTTCAAGGGATATTAGCCCTCATCGCCATGGCGGTGGGAGCAACCGGTAAGTCCAGCCCTTACATCTTCAGCCTCCTGCTGACTTTGACGCCAGTTGCGAACGTCCTGAACACTCACAATCCTCCATTCGCCGTCCCACACAGTGTGATCTTCTTCATCTTCACGGCAGTTTTCACCTTGCTCATCACCGTCCCGTACACCATCTTGACGCCTCGCTATTTCCAGGTCTTAGCTCATCCATTCGCAATGCTTGCCGCCGAAGCAACAACCTCAATATTCTGGCTGGTTGGCTTTGCCGCCTTCGCAGATTTCCTGAGAAGGTCTCGTGTCTGTGAAGTGGGAGCTTGTTCATCAGCAAGAGGAAGTGTGGTGATTGGCGTCCTTGAGTTGTGAGTCCCTTTCAGGCTTCCGGCCCAGCTGGCCAATGCTGATGGATACAACAGCATTCTATTCGCAGTTACAACCTTCTTTGCCTTTTCTCATGTTTTCCTCGGGGGCAGATTCGGTGGAGGCAAGACAAAGGACCAACAACCACAATCTCACAAGTCGTGGTCGGGCACCGAACCAGTGTGAGGCCTGATAGCTGGATTAGGAGCATACTTCGGTAATGACGGTCTGAGACACACGATGTATCAAGAGAAAGCATAGACACCACAGAAGGGAACCGTGACTGCAGGGCATACGTTGTACATGGAGGAGCTGCGCCTGTCTCGACTGTAATTTTTCTTCCTCCCAAGGACGCAGCAATGCTAGCTGTCCTTTCTATGCCCCCAAACATCCACTTCCGTCAATCGAGATGTTCTCTTCATCGCCTGCATTTCCACCAAGCTCAACGTTGTTTCACAACCTCCTACCGAATTAACCTTCATTTACTGCAGGTCATCCGATGATTTTGAAGATTCCCGACTATTCTCGATCAACAGGTGTGGAATGGATGCCATTTGTGATGCGCCTCTTCGATACCGACGACTCCTGAAGAATGCTGCACGCCAGCAGACCTCCCAGTGATCAGCAAGTCTGCCGTGCCAAAAGAACTTACCCATCATTCTTTGCATGCTCTCCCACGATCTCGCCTCCTCCAAGAGAGCTATCAAGCCATCAAGAACAACATGACGTTCAGGTGAGGCGTCGATCTGTGCATCCCAAGAACTGGCGATGGCCATAGAGCACCAGAGGAGACAACGTCGTAGCCAAGGATGCCGCGGTGTCTCTGTTTCTTCGTTGAAGCCTTCGATTATGGGCCGCAGTGGTCTAGCCAGCGGTATGTGAAAAGAGACTTCATTGTACAGATGTAGACAGAACGCCAACAGAGCCCTGACCATTTGTGCCTCGATTTGATTCAACGGCAGAGCTGACAAACACTGCAGGTCGTAGATGGCTCGCTGCATGGTCATCTCTGGTCGGGGCGTCGACATTCGTTGATCCGTGGCCCGCGCAAACCGGTCAACCAGTTCTGTCAACCTGACCAGAAAGCTGATGAATTCGATCGCAATATTCCTGCTCAATGCCACTTCTGCGAAACCTTCGGGCAGCTTCGCTATCAGCTCGCAGAGATCCGGAGGGAACGGGTGTCCAGGGTACGTCAGTATACTGATACGGTGACCAGGCTCATTGATACGAGTCGCATAACTGGGCTGATGAGCATGCATGAACGATGCAAGCACTCCGAAACTGCCCAGGTCAGAGAAAATGTACCAACAAGGGATCCGAGGTCAACTCACGCCAACACACGGCCGCGGACAAAATTCTGCAGCTCGTTGTCCTCGTCCGGATCGTACGACTGCAACATGTTCTCGAGAGCGCGCAGGTGCACCTCAAACGACTCCACGTCGTCGATCATGTACTAGACTTGTGTCAACGGAAGCCTCTCCCACTTTCTACTGGAACTCTCACGTTGAAAGTTAGAAGTGTCGACATCGTGAGCAGGACTAGATCCGAACGAGATTGTCGGCCACCTTCGAGCATATTCCTCAAATGCAGCAGCGTCGCGCCTTTGTGTCGGAGCAGCATCTTGTCCTCCAGGGGCTCGGAACCTCTTCGCAATAGCCATGCGGCCCTGGTCATGCCGATGGTTGCTTCGAAGAGCATTTCACTCTGCAAAGCCAGCGGCAGGATCAAAGTCAAGAGTACATTGCTGCCGCCGCCATTGTGCATTTTGAGGGATTGCGCTTGTTGTGGAGCCCATATCCGGATATCTGGAATTGTTGTTCAGTAGTTGCGGTTTCCAAGGGCTCACAGCTTGAAAGGTGAAAAGAAACTCACAATAGTCCGTCATGAATTGGACGCCTTTGGACACTCGCGATACAGGGTATCGGAGGAAGGGGTCAATGCGATAACCGCCATCAACCGTGAGCAAGGGCGAAGGGCACCGAGTGTTGTCCGAGTCATCATCCGTGTTTGGGCCTCGACTGGAATTGGAGTTCCTCCGTGGTAGTTGAACGGTCCTGGACAGCCGAGCCCGTCGCATCGACCCTTCTTCACGCTGGCCGTGGCCGTCCATCACGCAAGGTCGAAAATCGGTTGTTGCGCGTTCGACGACATTGCCTTTTCGGACGGACGTGATCTGTATTGTCGAGTCAAGCCTTATCGGCTGAGAAGCAAAGCGCGAACGGCATTATCATCATTAGAGGAATTTGCAACGCCACAAGCCGCTGAACACGGGAAACTGCAAAGAAAGAGGAACTCCGTCCACCCCAATTCTGACTTTCCACAACCGAAGATTCTCGAGCGGCATCTCGATCGCAGTTCCGAGGTGAAGACCCTTGCAGCCACATGGCCATCGGCCAATCTGATTGTGGACAGTCCGCGAGACGGGATGGCGATGCCAATGAAGATTGTTCATTTGGCAGAGGGAGAGGGAGAGAATTTTAGTTGTTCCTGCAAGGTTTGTCAGCACATTGGACTCCCAAGAACAATGGTTCCCTCTCTCTTCCACTACTACTGAACCTGGATTCGGAGGTTGTACTTTTGGGTGAGGAATGGGGCAGATTGCATGTCTGGACTGGTTCCGATCTTCAGTGAGCGGCCACCTTGAGATCGTCGCTGCAATTTTGACAGAGGCATGAGGAATTCAGATTTGAAGTGGGCATGAGAGTATGTAGGGCTGATCATCAGTTCAATCATGTTTCTTGGTGTGCTCATTATATATGACTGAGTAGGTCTCAGATTGGCTCTCAAGCTCATCTCTATCTGCCCATCAATGAAACTCTTCAGAATGCCCCGTGATCCATCACAGATTCGAGATATAGGATGCGTTGCACTATGTGCAAATTGTGATTTTTGCAGAAACGCCAGCAATAGGCAATGCAGCAGTCAAAGTATACACCATTTTGTTCTCTGCAGAAATCAAAATGCCTAACAGCAGGTAGGCAGCAGTCGAAGTTACAACCATTTTGTCCAACTGTAACTTGGGATACCACAAAGGATGGAACGACAAAGGCTGGAAAGAGAAATCAGCATATCGTACAAATGCCCAGTTGAGTACATGTGCCGGTGTGTGCCTGGGAACAAATCACCACATGGGCCCCCCAGGCGTGCCCTGCACTTCGGATTTTGTGTCTAAACAAACAGATGGCCGAGCTCAAACTGGAGAAGTATATGGCTTCATACAAACAGGTGTGTCTGAGCTCAAACTGAAGAGGTATATGTGTTCGACCAAGTCTTGCGGTTCCAGTGCTGTGGCAGAAGTCTAGCCAGACCCAAGGCTTCAGTGTTGATTGGTGATTCACCAGTGAACAGGAAGACGTCGTACAGAAAGCCCCCAAAAGTACAGCCACAGAACGGTGCGACCATCGGGACTTAACAAGTCATGTCAGCAAAAACTCCAGAATTCTTTGCCGTGGAGATGGGAATGGCTTCCAAACTCACCCCAGAAGTAATAGTCGCCAGCGCGCCATACGTTCATGCCATACCCAAGCATGTAAGACATTAGTCGTGGGCCAAAGTCTCGAGCAAGGTTAATAGCATAGCCGGTCTACGATTTTGTTACAGTTGTATCATCAGCATGTCGTCAGGTCTAGGGGAAAGATGGATCAAGATAGGATCGGTGTTTCCTCGAACTCACCTCCCAGCCGAAGCAGGCGCCGATGCCGAAGATGACGAAGAACAATCCCAACGGCACCAGATTGCCCGCGCCTAGGTTGCCATCGTCTTTGAGCGCGTAGATCAAGAACATCAGGATTGTGCTGGCGATGAATTCGGAGAAGAATTGTCCGGTTTTGGTCATGAACTCGGCAGGGTACGTGCAGAAGATGCCGGCCGACGCGGTCTCGGAGTACCCAGGCACCGTCCTTATGCCCGGGCCGCCTTCGAAGACGTCGATGGCCGATTTGTAGTTGGCATAGACGACGCCGGAAGCGCACATTGCTCCCAAGATCTGGGCGAGCGCGTAGATGGGCCACTTGCGCCAGGGGAATTTGCGGAACACGCAGTTGGCGAATGTGACGGCAGGGTTGATGTGTGCTCCTGATATGCCGCTCGTGTAAACGCCGAGCATGACGCCGAGTCTGTGGATGGCATACTATAGTTAGCGCACAAGTCTGTCGTGACAATGGTGGAGGGGTGGTAGTTTTCGGGGAAATGTGTAAAGGAATGACGAGGCAGGGCTACCAATGTAGCTGCTTGAAACAGCAGTGACATGATAAGGAAATATGAGATGGGACAGTGCTCAATTACTGGAATTTCGATGCTTGCAAAGAAAGGGGTGTTTACTTACCCCCAGCCCCATGATATGGATTGATAATCGCCCTTTGCACCACCGCTCAAAACGACTTGGGCAACGACGCCGTCGCCAAACAGGATAAGGATAAAGACGCCGAAGAACTCGGAGAAGGGCTCGCGGCAGTAGTGGCGGACTCTGCTCCAGAGAAGGTCGGGCTCGGATTGAACGACATCGTCTTGAGGGATCTTGTGATCGACGAGAGGACCATCTGTCAGCCAGCCGTCGGGTTAGTCTGTCTGTCGTTCTGGAACGAAAGATGCAGTTGCATGCTGTTTCGGACAACATGGAGGAGGCTGACTTACGTTCCGCATAAGCCGGCCGTCCGTCTACGGTGGTATGGCGGTACTCGTGAGGTTGATGGTCGTGATGATGAGGTAGGACCTCGTTGTGTGACGTGGGAGGTGTCGAGGACATTGAGTCCTTCTCGAGAGCCATGGGATTGATCTCCTTGCCAGCGGTCTGGGATGGGGATACTGGGCGGATCTGATCACTCGCCATGCTTGTCAGCTTTCAGTCAAGGAGAAGACGGAAGCCCAAGGGCCAGACTCTTATGACTTTTCTGTGGTGGAGCCTGGAAGGCGTTACGTTAGTTCGCCCATTGCGGAGGTCACACCTGATGGTCGGGACGGGGGAATATGAGCCAGTCATCGCAGGCTGGAGTGTGATGCCGGGGTATATGCAGGCAACCCAAAACCCTGTATGGAGTGGCACCGCGCAAGTGGAAGTAGTTGTAAGCGAAGTGGGACTGCGTATAGGCCTCGGTGGTATCCAGCCCGAGCAGAACCAAGGGAACAGTTGGTGACTGGAATGCATAACCCCGAGACTCGAGAGCGTTGTGGTCTGGCCGATCACAGAATCTGGATCGACCGGAATTCTGTTCACGAGAAATGTGTACCTCGTTGATACTGAATGAGTGATGAGCTGTTTTCTTCCTGGCACAGAGCCAATGAGCGTAGATCATGGCGGCTGACCGGGACCGGGACCGACGTATCATCCCCAGCCGTCGAAGATGTGAAGCTTACTGCGTACGGCAAGTAGACGCCATCACGAGACGACTGTGATCAGTGAACACAACTGATTTGTGGAAACCTGGAAGGCTTCTCGATGGCATCATAGTGACAACCCTCCCGACGGGCAATGTACAGCTCATGAGCTCATCACAACATACCGGCCATTTTGCTCAGTTGCTGTAACGTGATAGCTCTTTGCATGCAGTCCGCATATTGCAGCTCGTAATTGGTCTTGACGGGTACTGTGGTACAAGACCCGGGCTCATTCCGCAGGCCAATTCGACCTCGGCCTCCATATCAATTCGTCCGCTTTTATGCAACTCGAGTGGCGAGAAGATAGAACGCATAGCCAGTCCGGCTATCAGTCGTCCAGAAACTTCGCCATCATCTTACCCCGCAGACAAGATGGATCCTTCGTGCATTGGCAACATGGAGGTGAATTTGATACGACCTTCTCGTAACATGAGCCAAGTCGTCTTACATCGTGTTCGCATCTGACATTGCTCAGCTCAGCCTCCGCAAAGTCTGTTGCCGGACACAGCCGCTTGGATGGTTGGTTTCGCTGGAGTCATCAGTGCGCTAGATGTAGTGATGTTGCAGTCATTTTCCTGGGCTTCTCGACAACCCCTCATTTGACATCTCGCATCTTACCAGGGTTGTGCAGGGTCCCGCCGGCCTGAACATCAACATACGTAGGCGTACGGAGTACCTTGATGCTAATCCACGGGAGTGGCTGAGTGAGATATGCATCTCGAAGATTGATCGGCAGTTGTTCCGTCGGGGTTAGAAGGGTTCATCTCTCACTAATCTTCACAGGACCAGGAGATATTTCTCGAACGAGTCCATCAACGGAGAATCATCTGCCACTAATTCACGTGGCTTGAGATCGTCGCCACGAACCCCGGACTTCTGCCATAGCTTGCTGCATCTCGGCGGCGAGAACCCGAACCTCGCCTTGGGGGAAAAGAAACTCCAAAGACCGCTTCCCTCGATCCTTGAGGGTCTCAGCTTCTGGGAGCAAGATCAAACTCAACATTCACTGGGTTCTTGCCTTTGACATTATATCATCCGAGAGCTCCATTTCGCAGGTCTAGCGCTGACTGACGTTGATTGGATGTTGACTGCCATCAAGAACAAGATGGGATATACCACGAAGGGCTCGCATGAAGTATTTGTGGGTTCCATTGATCAGGGAACCACATCAACTCGCTTCTTAATATTCAACCGAGATGGCGAGCCAGTTGCTTCCCACCAGATCGAGTTCAAACAAATCTATCCTCATCCTGGGTATGAGTAACATGCACTGATAGCGAGTTGCGACGGCACTAATCGAGCTCGCAGCTGGCATGAACACGATCCACTTGAAATCGTTTCCTCAGTCGAGCAATGTATCGAGGGTGCTGTGAAAGACTTTGAAGCACAGGGCCACTCCGGCTCAAATATCAAAGCTGTTGGGATCACGAACCAGCGCGAGACAACTGTAAGTCAAATTCCTTCGACCCGTAGAGATATCTCTGCGACGACGAGCCAATCAAATTCGACCTTGAATGACTGACGCTGCTCATGATTAGGTCGTTTGGGACTATGAGACTGGAGAACCGCTGTACAATGCGATCGTGTGGACTGATACCCGCACGCAAGCTTTGATTCGCAAAATCAAACTCCGGCTTGGGGCCGATCGACTCCAAGAACTTTGCGGTCTGCCATTGTCGACGTACCCATCTGTTGGCAAGTTATTGTGGCTCCTCGAAAATGTGCCGAAAGTCCAGGATGCCTACGAAAAGGGTAACCTGGCTTTCGGCACTGTTGACGCCTGGCTGGTCTACCGTTTGAATGGTGGCCCGAAAAAGAACGTTTTCGTATCAGATCCCACCAATGCATCTCGCACCTGCTTCATGAATCTGAAGACGTTGGATTATGATGATCAGCTCATTGACTTCTTCCGACTTGATCCCAGCAAACTCCGCTTACCAAAAATCGTCCAGTCGTCTCACACGGAAGCTTATGGACGATTGGAATCTGGGGTCCTCAAAGGAGTACCTATCACCGGCTGCTTAGGAGATCAGTCGGCAGCATTAGTCGGCCAAAAAGGTTTCACGCCCGGTCTGGCTAAGAATACATACGGCACTGGGTGCTTCCTCCTGTACAACGTTGGAGAGAAGCCTGTGTTCTCCAGTCACGGACTGCTCGGCACGGTGGCGTATGATTTTGGCGAGGGTAAGCGGATGTATGCCCTTGAAGGCAGTATCGCTGTCGCAGGCTCGAGCGTGAAATTCCTCGTCGACAACTTCGGTTTCGTGGAATCTTCGAGTAAGATCAGTCAGCTGGCGTCCACGGTGGAAGACAATGGAGGTTGTGTCTTCGTGACAGCTTTCAGTGGGCTTTTTGCGCCATATTGGATCGACGATGCGAGGGGGACCATTTGTGAGTGTGAGAGTATTTGTCCTATACTCGGCTGCTGATCAGTACTTGCTCAGACGGTATCACTGCCTATACGCAGCGCGGCCACATCGCCCGTGCCACTCTCGAGGCGACATGCTTTCAAACTCAAGCCATTTTGAGTGCCATGGAGAAGGATTCTGGCCACAAACTTGCTGAACTCGCTGTGGACGGAGGTATGAGTAATTCGGATCTGTGCATGCAGGTAATGTTTGCCCTGAATGATCACCAAAATCGCAGTTGACCCTGTGCCAGACACAATCAGACCTGATCCAGATCCCGGTAGTTCGCCCCAAGATGCGTGAGACGACCGCACTCGGAGCAGCAATCGCAGCCGGTCTGGCGGTCGGTGTGTGGGAAAGTATTGATGAACTGGCGAAGGTCAATCTTGAAGGTAGGACGGTGTTCAAGCCACAAATGGAAGCGGCAAAGAGTAAAGAAATGTTTGGAAAGTGGGAAAAAGCTGTGCAAATGTCCAAAGGTTGGTCATCATGAGAAGCTCGAGAGATTGAGGCAGTTGAGGGCTGCAACGAAATTGTTCAAAGACAGGCTGAAGATGGCAGCACGTAGCGCAGCAAACATCAGATTGTGCTTGATGTTGGACCAGCTCTTTGCGTGACCCGAGCAACGTCGTTCAAGTCAACGTTATTCGCCTCTCTCAGGCCGCATGATTTGGGCCACAGTGTTCATCAACACTTTCGACGAGTTGTCAGCCTTTGAGCAATCACTGTACGGGCGTGTATTTGGTCATTGGCTGAAATTGTCATGCATATGCTTTCTTTTCGTTGTTTGCTGCTCTCTTCGAGATGCACAGTGATGCGGTGAGTGTCCAACCTCAAAGCGATTTCGGACTTCTTTCAGACGAAAACCCCTGCCAAGCCCGGCCTCTTGTGCGAGAGCAATACTGACATTACAACGGCTTAACAGCAAATTCTCCCCAAGTTTTGAGCTCGTACAAGGGTAAATACAGTATATTACGACACTTTTTTCCCCTTGACGATCTGCTGAAGGGCGTTCTGTCCCCTCTTTCCACCGGCAGGTCGGCTATACGGCACAGATAAGGTAGACCTAACTCCAATACTCAGACACTCTCAATGGATGGGACGACGGCTTGCTGCAGCTCATCGTTGGGGGAAACTTGATTGACATCGACGTTATGGCTACTGACCCAATGAATCCTTCGTTACTAAGTTACTCACTCAACACGCCTTTCGCATTTCGCTCAATCGCTGTTGTT
Organism: Vermiconidia calcicola; assembly: GCA_035928285.1. Lineage (NCBI taxonomy): Eukaryota > Fungi > Ascomycota > Dothideomycetes > Mycosphaerellales > Extremaceae > Vermiconidia > Vermiconidia calcicola. Next base: position 174,189 of record JAXLQG010000011.1, read on the forward strand.
GCCCACTATATATATCCTTGGCCTTCGCCAGCCTGGTCTGCTAGCACGACAAATGGTCTCGTCTCAGGATGTCCAGCATGTCAAGTCGAGAGACCTCGGAGAGCGAAAAGGATGCCATACAACGCTACACACCAGAACAAGAAGACACGCACTACAATGACCTCACCAAACAAGCCACTCGAGGGTCCGAACTGAAAAAGGTTGCGAGCAATACCCTGGGCAAGGTCGCCTCCCGCTTGACGACGCGAGATATCATTGATCCCGGCCCTCCTCCTGACGGGGGCACGAAAGCATGGATTCAAGTTGCCATGGGCTGGCTGGTCTGCGTGTGTACCTGGTACGTTAATGGAACGGACAGAAGCGTCGAAATCCGAAGTCGGCTTCTTCAACCCGGGACCCCCGTGCGTCATGATGGGATCGTCCGCTAACCATCCAATGTGCAGGGGATATATCAACTCTTTCGGCGTGTTCCAGACATATTACAGCGAGACGCTGGGTGAATCGCAGTCCACGATATCCTGGATCGGTTCCTTACAATTATGGACAGTGTTCTTTGGCTCGGCCTTTTCTGGGCGGGCACTGGATGCGGGACTGTTCATACCCACCATGATTGTTGGAGTAACCGTGCAACTCATTGGCATATTCATGACCAGTCTCTGCACAGTTTTCTGGCAGCTTGTGCTGGCGCAGGGGCTGGTCACAGGCTTGGGAAGTGGGATATTCTTCTGCCCGACCCTGGGTCTGGTAACGACGTACTTCAAGGACAAACGAGGCATTGCCGTCGCCATTGTGACGACCGGTAATTCCGTTGGCGGTGCAGTCTATCCGGTCATCGTCCGCCAACTGCTGCCGAAGATTGGCTTCGCCTGGACGGTGCGGGTGCTGGGCTTTGTGAACCTCGCATTGCTTGCTACCGCGCTTGCTTTTATGCGGCCAAGGCTGCCGCCTCGAAAAGCCGGGCCGGTCATTGAATGGAAGGCCTTCTACGAAGTGTCATATGATTGCGTCCTGATCGGAATGTCTCTCGTCTTCGGTGGCCTGTTCTTCTCTTATTATTATATCGCCTCCTACGGCCGCGATATTATCGGCATGAGCTATACCGACTCGTTGACTTTGCTCATCATCTTCAACGCCGCCGGCATACCAGTGCGCTTGTTGACTGGCTGGATTGCAGATCGGTTCTCGGGGCCTTTGAACGCGATGGTGTGTCTCCTATTCATCAATGGACTTTTTGGCCTTGTGTGGATCGCCGTTCGTTCCGAACCCGGCCTGTATGTGTTTGCCATTTTCTACGGCTTTTCTGCTGGCGCCTTCCAGTGCCTCTTTCCAACGACAGTGACGAGCTTGAACAATGATGTGAGCAGGAATGGGACGAGGCTGGGCATGGCGTTCTCGCTGTTCAGTTTCGCTGGTCTTGCCGGTCCGCCCATTGGAGGGGCGTTACTTGGCACAAACGGAGGCGGACGAGGCGGTTATTTATCTGCGCAACTGGGTCTAGGGGTGGCGACGATGCTGGGAGCGCTGTTCATGGTGGCTGCCAGGGTACACAAGGATGGGTGGAATTTGAGGATAAAATGTTGACCATGATAAAGTAGAATACTTAATGAAAGAAATGCAACCCTCATCCCGTCTTCTTCCTCTCCACAGTGGAATGTCGGGAGTTCGCAAAACAAATGGCATGTAAGAAGAAGTGACAATGCTGCCTTCAACAGGCATGCAACGGATTTCCTACTATGCCATCCTGACCTTCTTGATCTTCTTCGACATCATCTTGTAAGGATCTTCCTCCTCCTCGGGCTCCCAGCAACCCTTTTCAAGCTTGCTGTTCCAGCACTCCATCGCCGCCTCCTTATCGATCCACGCCCACGTCTTGCAGGTGTTGAGCCAGTTGTACATCAAGTCATACTCCTCAGTCTCTTTTTCGTAGTCACCACAGTTGTAGCACACACTTGTAGCATTCCAGCCACTCCAGTCCGCCTCCTTACCTAATGCTTTCTTGCCACACACACAGTCGATGGCGTCTTCGGTCTTGTACTCCCATTCGATGTCGTACACTTCGTATGTCTTGTTGCTACAATACTCGAGGATGTCGATGTAGTCTTGGCACGGGGCTTTGGGGCATTTGGCAGTCTCCTCGGCAAGCTGTGGGAGTGCGGAGGCGAGGGCGAGCAGCGAAGCCGCGGCGATGATGGAGTATTGTAGCTGCATGCTGGTAAGGCTTGATATGAGTGATGGGCTTATATGGCTGATGGAAAAGCCGTGGTCAATTCTGTGCTGCTCCGGTGTCGGTTGGAAGGCTCCTTGGTCTGAGGGTTTGTGTAGTGTAGGATGGATGCTATCAGGGTAGATAGCGAGAGGTACATCATCTTTAAATACTTCTTGCAGTGATTGAATCTGCAGTTCAACGCCTGCTCTCTCGGTCCCCGAAGTCGTCGGCTTCCAAACACTTGTCCACGCTCTCTGCTCTGCGACCGAAAGTGTGTCCATCCCAACCAGTTATGTTTGATTCGAAGGATTCTTACTACCAAGACAGACTCAGCTGTACCATAATCTGCGAGCAGACTACTAGTATGGAAGGATGAGCATTTCGCTGGTCAGCTGCTACTGGTATTCAGCCTTTTGGACGGAGTTCCGCCTTTTTGCAGCGGTTGGTGAGGCTGTGACTAATACCTCCGCTGCTAGGTGGCTCGAAGTATTGGCATCAGAGCCTAGTAGGCTAGTACTTGTAGGATGAATGTATTTCTGCTTGGGTACAGTTCGACTGCTAAGAAGACTGAGTGAGCTCGGTAACTGCTGGGAAAGGTATTATCAGATAGAATACGATCAGTGAACAACATGGTATAGCAACAAGGCTGATCAGGGTTGTAGCAACGTTGCAGTAGGAGTGGCACTATCGACAGGGGACTGCTCTGCCACAGGGAGTACTTGCAGGAATTCAACTAGGCAGTCAGAATTCCATCGACAGTCCCGACACAGTGAGCCAAGGTGGCGGCAGTGAACCACAGAATGAACTTAATGTTTGCGTGTTTCATCTCGAAATCGTGAAGTCGGGGGCCGACGTCCCATGTGAGGCTATCCACAGTCACCAGCTGTACGAGATGTGCTGAGCGAACGTGAGGTGTCCCAAGAACACTTCAAGTATCCGTGTAGAGGTTTAATTGGGCTCATTCGAAAGTTCCAAGGCAATATCCCTTGGCCAAAAACCATCCAAGATGGCCAAGTTTCAGCTGAATATGCCAAGGCGCCGGTGTCAGTGTTCGCCTGTGTCGGCCTCCGAGAATGGCATGACGAGCGCAGAAAGAGAGAGAATGACATTCATATGATACGAATCTCATACGTTCGATTTCACTGGTAAGAGACGCGTCTTCCTTTAGTTCGACACCCTTAGGAAGCCTCTATAGGGGTGTAACTCTTTTCGGATCGGCAAGTTCCAAGCGAATAGTCGCAGCCCTTAAGTTTTCGGGAGCAGTCAACAATTCAAAGTCGCTTCCAGAAGGATTGCGGTATGTCGAATATCTTCGCAACACATTCGGGGAGTGCGCGTGGTCAGGAGCGTTGTTAGTAGAGGGACTGTCGCGATATAAGGTCCCATCACTCAGCATGGTAGTTTCTTCGCCTCTGCTCGTGTCACTAACAATGCCGTACCTCACCGGCCTAGTGCCAACTTCCTTGAGAAGAGCCTTCGCTGGGGCGTTGGAGTCCGAGTTCCGTAGAAGAGGCGCATTAAACGCCTTGGCCGTTTCAATAGGGCTCATAGAAACATTGCGCCCGATGCCCCAAAAGCCATGAAAGGTTAGAAGGATAGCTGCTATAGCCAGCAGAGATGCGACGGTGGCGAGAGCGAGGAAAAGAAAGTCGGTATGGTAGATTGTGTGACTGCCAGAAGCTTGCGCTTCGATGTGCTGGGTATTGGAGCTGTTGGCAGTGGCGATTGCAGTGCGGAAAATGAGCTCGCGTATTCCCTGTAGGAAATCGGCTAGCGGGTCTGTGAAGTAGACATCGCAGCTAGGACCCGTTTCGATGCCACGGGCGTACGCAATTGAAGCTTCACTTTGAGCACCAAAGAACTCATAGCCAACTGCGCCTCCAAATTGCATTGAAAGATCGGTGTTGTATTGATTGCCGATTGCCAGGAATATCCCACCATAAGTTGTCGTAACAGTCCCAGAACTCTCATCCAAGAGGAAGTCTGGATTTCCAATGACAACGTCATCCCATATTGTAGTCGACGGGTCAAGTGTGACAGTCGATGCGGCACCATCGATGACGATGGGGTAACGAACTGTGCCTGCTTGAAGCGTACAGTTCGTTACAGTCAGATTGCCAATGCATCCGGCCTCAGGTTTGTACTGAACATTCAGCACAGCACGGATCGGGTTGTAGTAGACACTGTACTGCGGATATCCGTTAGCCGTGTCAAATATTGACAGAAACTGATGACAAAGGCTCCTCCATAGATGGAACAGCTTTTTAAGGAGAAGAGAAACTCACTACAATGTTTGCTCCAAATACAAGAGCACTTTGTGGATCGTCCGACTCGCTTATGTTGAAAGGCACCAGATACGATGAGCAGTTGGTGTGGAAGCCGGCTCCCAGCACGTTTGCCCGGCAGCTACCAATGCATTCGGAGCGTAGAGGTATCGGGCTTCGAATGTAGTAGTCTCTTGCTACCACGGAGAAGTTCGTGGTCAGCATGTTCACCGCTTCTGCACGACTGGTTACAATGCCTGTGTATCCTCGTGGAACGAGTGGATTGATTTGAAGTTCAAACTCTTGTTGCGCTGTCACCGTAGCATTAGCAAGTGTCGATGCCCGCTGTAGCAGAGGACCGTTGATCGGAGAGAGTGCCACCAGTATGCTTGCTAATGCAACCAGGTTAAACTATAAAGGCGTTAGAGCCTGTCTCCGTCTAACCACAAGTTGCAGGGATGGCGGAATCAGAGGAAAGCGAAAGCAGAGACGTTGTCTCATTTTGTCGATGCAAGTTTTGAGGGAAAGGACAACTTACGTGACGACCGCTGAGAACAGCGGATAAGAAGCCATGGCCAAATTCCCACATGCGGTGTAGGTCTCCCACGTTAGTTCCCTCTTTCAAGGCTGTATGCCACCAAGCAATAGTGACTCCTTCGAGAAGTGCGTAGGCCATAGTAATATTAGTGATCGTTGAAGCGATTGAAAGGTAGACCGTGGGTTGAAACCTCCACCGTCTCACGTCGTCCCCGTTTGATGCTATCAAGATGGCGACAGAAACCACGACACCTACCAGGCCAAGTAGCAATGCACCAAGACCCTTGTAAGGGAGGTGCTTCAAGCCTGGCTGCCAGTGGTAATGTGAAGGACCGACAGCGGTATAAGTGGTTCTGGCAGGATTCTTTTTGAAATGCATGGTGATGGGTACGTCGGTTGCGGATATCGATCAACGTAGAGTGGCTCGTCACGTACTTGGAGCTGTAGGTTTGAAGGCGCCTCGGAGGCTCATCTTCAACCCATACGAAGAATGAAGTAATCGTTCCCTCCAAACCTGATCAAGCATAACAATGACCGTAAGGCAGAAGTTGAACGCAGATATTCCAATCAGGCTGCATATCGGCAGGCGAAAACCATGTGGCCCCAAAAGGCCCAGCAGCTTCTTGATGGCCCGTGTTGCCCACTCACCACCCTTGGAGCCTTGTAGATTTCATCAAGAGCGGCCCAAATGGCCCCCATCATATCCAGAGGGTGTGGACAATAGGCTCCAGATAGGCGAATGCACTCAGTATGGTCGACTATGATTCGTCCACCTGCTGCTCTCGTGTGCTTTCTCCGCAGGGGTCATCAATGCAAGACATAAGGCCATCCATCTGTGGCGTATTTTGTACAACATCATGCTGTATGTCTCACTTTGTTTGTGGCCTGTAAGAAGAAGGGATGTCCAAAAAGTGTGACAAGCCTAGTGGCCTACCCCTCAGCTCTGTGAAGTCCTAGGTACTCGTAAGGGGGAAGTTTGGACAGCGGAAGCGAGCAAATCAAAGGGCATATTAGTATTTGGAATTGCCTAACCGGTGTAGTAATTCCCGCCATAATCCTAGGGGTGACCAAAGTAATGGAACGTGTGGGCGTCGATAACTGGTGGAAGATATGTGTCGAGCGTCAGAGGATGTAAAGTGGCAGGCGTAATATGCAGGTGTCCAGGCTGCATTGGCGGCAAGAGCTAACAGTGGCCAATATTGTCACCCAACAGATCTGATTTCACCGCTTCACATACCTAATGCGAGAAGGCGAAGACGCGAAGAAATGATCAGGTTGAAGCGAGATCGATTGACTCGGCCCCCACAAGCCTCCATTCCACTACCACTTGAATGGGAGGCCTGATATGTCCATTTGCTTGAGGTATGGTTGTTCCATCACCAGTATTGAGATCCCAGGATTGGTAGCGAACACGAGATGATCAGCTTCTGCTGCACCCGTTGGCTTCGCACATACTAGTATTATGTCGACCACGAATCTTGGCCATCGGTCTGGGCGCCGACGCTGATTCAAATATTCGCTTCGAAGTCTATTGTCAAGGCGCCCATCGTCGACACTCTGGAGAGAAGCTGAAAAACTCCAACGCCGAAAGATCAACATGTATTTCATGGTCATAATCAGCTTGACCATAGTTGCGGCTCTACAGCCTTTGGATCAACTCAATGCTCAAAGTCCGCCGAGACGGACTACAGCCTCGTCACTCTTGTCAGATATTCCCGCAGCCCCAAAAGAGCTGCAACGGCGAGAAGATGTCGCATATTCCGTTTATCAGGGACCGCAGACCATTATCGAGACGCTGGGTGCATTATGTGGCTTCGTCACCAGCGATATTCGTAAGACATTGGGTCTCCCGGGATGTATTGACTGCGACGAAGCTGTTAACTTGTAACTCAGATGCGGCCGTATACTGCGAGGAGCAGCAGTACTGTTTTACCGAAGGCGAGTAAGTTGTTTCAGTCACTCCGAGACCTGTGCCACGCTGTCCGGGCTTTTTGCGAGACTCCTGGTTATCCACATATAGTTTTTGACAATCTCATAGGTATTTACAGTGCTGCTCGACGACCACGCAGTTCCCCTCTACATCCACAGAATTATTCACCATAACGGCGACAGAGAGGAACACATTAACGACAACGTTCGTATCGACCTCATTGGCCTCTGACTACGTCCAATACTACGGCTCCAACTGTACCATGGCATACCAGGGATGCTACAATTACAATCAGACCTCTAGCTGCACCAATGGCTGCACGAGTACTGCGCTACTGTGTACCGATCCATATTTCCCCTACTGTGCTTCAATCTATAGCAACACCTACAATGGGACCACAATAGGGTCTACCGTCAGCCAAGGCACGACGCAACGCGCTGTCAGCTATTTCTGTGATACTGCCGCCTACGGCTTGGAGTTTTTCACTTTTGGACAATGGCCGTCATTCACCAGCAGTTACAACTATACGCCCAGCTCTACGAGTACGGCACCAACCTTTACACCGGCCATGGTGCCCTTCAGCATGACTCAGGCCTCACGTCCCGCAACATCAGCCACAGTCCCTGGCCCAACTTCAACTTCAGCTGCAATCTCATTTCAGAAAACTACCTCGACCACACGAATGCTTGCAACCCTATGTCTACTGGGTCTTTGCTCTCTGCTATCATGAGGTTGTCATCGACGGGACCTCGTGCCAAGCTTCCGAACACAAGGCGAGATTGAAGGAGATGACTACGCAAAGCATGAGGTTCACCAAGACTTCATGTGAGAGGCTGCTCTCACTGCAGAATCCTCGCTGGAATTCAGCCTCGGATAGGCGATCGAGGCCCTCGAGATCCCGTATTCGTTCAATGGTGTTGGACCCAATATTGGAGTTCCGTCTCGATCGGGCGTTGAACGGAAGCCCTATGGGTGAGGGCAGTCAAGTCAGCACGACGGTGCAGTGTTGGCTCCTGCCGCCTGTCGGCGCCTGTGGACACCTACTTGTTACACCTCGACACATATCTTACGGCACACTCTCACAGCGGTAAGCTTAGATAGGCCTAATCGCGTCCCCAACACCTTGGCACTGTCTACGACAGGCGGCCCGTCCCACAAACCTGGGACAGGCTCAAAGTGTGAGGCAACGAAAAGTGAGCTGGTTGGGAATCGTGGAACAGCGATCCTGATCACAATGCTAGAGGAGTTTCAAGATTGGCATTCTGACTTAGATGACAGAAGTGTGATTGAAATATATTGATTTCGCCGACTGACGGCTGGAATTGCTTGGTTCATACCAGCTTGCCAGCATTGACTGGCGCGAAACAAAGCACCTTCGACCGCAACGTGGCTCCATCCAGGACCCGGGTCTTCACAAGCTCGCCCGGATAGGAGAATCCCAGCTCTGCTTGATGCAGTCGGCAGCTTTCTCCGCGACAGCATACACTGTAGCCTGGATATGCGCCGATATCTGAAGGGGGAATATGCTGGCATCCACCACTCTGACATTCGACGTACCATAAACCCTAAGACTGGAATCCACAACACCACCGCTCTCGCGAGGCAGCATTGAGCTGGTGCCGACCGGATGCCAGTCGGTTATTGTGTTGTCAGCCATCCAAGAATTCCAGTCGAAGTCGCCTGAAGGCTCTTCTGGGGGATACACTCGTTTCTGGACAATGCTATTCAATGGCGCTGTTTTGCAAATTCGATCACCGAATTTCTGTGCTTCCACCATGACCTCGAAATCGATCTCGCCCTCACCTTCGTAATATTTGGGATCGATGATTAATTTGCCCTGCCTAGCTGCTGTTGGGTCGATATGTATGCGGCCTCGGCTGTAGGGGTACTGAAGAATCTGCATCATCGTGGCGTATTTCTTGCCCGGCTCGCTCTTGTAGACAGGGCTGTAGTTGCTGTGGTCGAGAATGAACTCGACTTGGCCAAGATTGGAATTTGGCGAGAACTGGCGTTGGAGTATGTGGTTCATCAAATAATCCCGCGATGAATTTGGATGGCGGTCTGCATATAACTGTGCTCTCTTCGCGAGATCGGAGGGGTCTGGCACGAATGTCGAGACAGGCACGTAAGCCATCGAAGATGGTGTCGATGTATACATTCCAGTTCTCGTCTCCTGGTACTGTTGAAAGGTCTTTCGCTCAAAGGCTGGGTCCGCATAATCGTCGGGAGTAATGATGTCTGGTTGTATCTCATATACGGTCATGGTCACTGAGGCATTTCGTCAGACCGCCATCAATCGCACTCAACGTCGCAACTTACTGGGATGTTCCTGCAGATTTTCACCCACATTCGAGTTCGGAACCTGGACTTCGATCCCGGCTTGATGAAGGATATCGGGATTTCCAATCCCAGAAAGCTCTAGGATTTGTGGTGAACCCACAGCGCCCGCGCTTAGGATGACTTCTCTTTTGCATGAGGCCCTCATATCCTGGCCATCCACAGAGAACTCAATCCCACAAGCGACCTTGTTCCCCTCGGTTTTATTCTGATTCCATACGATCTGTTTGACATGAGCGCCCGTCAAGACCTTCAAGTTGGGTCGATTGCCGCTGGGAAGGAGGTACGCGGATGCTGAGTAACTCCTGGTTCCCGTTTTCGGATCAGCACAAACCAGTGAGGTCCATGCTCCAACGTTTGACCCGCCGCAATGAGCTTCGTTCGTCCTGATATCTAAATTTTGCAACGTATCGTGCCAGTATGTATGCGTTTCTGAAAGATAAGGTTGACATGAGGCTTGCACAGGACCGGCAGTGCCATGGTCGCTGTCTGTGACGCGGAACCTGAACTTTTCTGCGTCAGCCTCAGGCGGGCGACTCAAACATTCGCTCTTCATGAAATAATGCCTGATGCCATGGTTAGCCAAGCATTCTTTCGTCCTCGTCAGGAACCCTCACTTCAGCCCGGCCCAATCCCAACCTGGATTCCCTAAACTTGCCCAAGCATCATAATCTTCTCGAGCTGCTCGGTTCCAGACCAAAAAATTCATGGCACTCGTCCCTCCCAGCATTTTGCCCCGCGGCCATGGGAGACTTCTTCCCTTCAGGCCTGGCTGAGGAATTGTTTCAAAAGCCCAGTCATGTTGAGTACCTATTGTCTGACCCATTCGCCCTGGGACGTCGACTGTAGGCTCCCCAAAGACTGGCGGACCGGCCTCGATAACACCGACTTTCACATTGCTTTGCTCCGATAGCCTTGATGCAACAACCAGACCAGCCGTTCCGCCACCAACGATGAGATAGTCGAAAGAAGTCTCACAGAACTCTTGGGCGGTACAAAAGCAGTTCATGGCGGCTCGAGATTGTGATTGACCTCAGTGAAGACGTGATTCGGTGACTTCAGGGTTTTGTGGGAAGCCACGAGGCTCACGAGAATGGCTGCCAGCCTCACACGACTAGTACTCCGACTACTCGTGCAGGCATAGTCTATCTAGCCATGAAGGCGGCATCAGCGGCAATTTCCTTGGATATCTTGATGACTCGGGCATTGCAAGAGTGGGGTTAATCATGATAATATGATGTTGACCCACAGCCCACGGAGCCCGAAAGATGATTTGGTAGTGACATTGATACAGCTATCTCGGACGTGGGCGACGGCGACGAGACCAAGAAAGAGATAACTTGAAGCCAGTCCTTCATACTCCAGAAGATATTGTGAGTCGGATCAGAAGTGCAGGCCCATGGCTGAAGCTAAAGTGTTGCTGTTGTACGTTGGAGCGCAGTGCTTTTCGCGCAGGAATGAACATTCATCGGGCGCGCCATATTTTGAAGGAGTCCGCCATACCACGAGCTACGGAAGACTCAGCTCCAGCCATTTGTGCTTATACACAGTCTTCGAGATGAAGAGTTCCTGGCCTTGTGGACGGCGGTCGCAAGCGAACGCCTGGACCTCGAGGACTTTCGCAGTGGTTGGATTTGCCACGTCCGTGCATCTTGGCTATCGAGTGGCACGGATCACTTCACCTTCACGACTGTTCTATACTTAGCGATGCCCAACACATAGCCTGCACCATGGCTGGCTGGACTATGATCATCCCAATGAATTGGGGGTTGACCGTATAAGGGAAGAATACGCCCAGCGCAGGAAATCTCTGGTCGGGGCTTTGGTGGCATTTCGGTCCCTCAATGATTCTGAGTGCAAAGAGCACTGGTTAGCACACCTTGTACGGAGGGTAATGTCGACATTAGGGCCACCACAGCTATCACCGCCTGTGAGTCTTTCCATATTGAACAGCGATACAAAAAGCAACCATGCACATACGGGCCACCTCACAGCCTCAAAGGCGCAGGCAGTCGTGACTGAGCCGGATGAAGTCGCCCATGCAACACGAGTTTTCCATTACCAGCGAGAATCCAGCGAGATTGAATTGTTTTATGACTTATTTCTGGTCGGAATTCTCGCTACTGTCTCAATCAACAATGAGATTGTCAACGCGCAGAGTGAGTAGCGAGCGTGTCTCATCCTGAACTAGGGACTGGCTAACTCGAGACAGCTTTTAAAGCATACCTGGGCTTCTTCACGCTGTTGTGGTCTACCTGGCTCCAGACCGTTCTATACGATGTCCGCTTCTCCAAAGACTCATTGTTCCATCAAGCACACAAGATTGTTTCTTGTGGAACCGTACTCGCTCTCGGTGCCAGTGCTGCACTCTATGATACAGGGAACATCGAGAGGACGAAGACTGGATTGAAGGCAATGTCTTTAGTTCTCATGACCTCCAGACTGGCGCTGGTCATCCCGTACGGCCTCGTTCTTTGGAACTCCTGGGGCTACAAGAAGGTTCGGTCTCCCTTGATCCTCATGTTGGGCACCTACCTCCTTACCGCAGCCGGCTACTTGGCAATTGCCCTGAGAGTCGAGCAAAACCCGGGATGCTATGTCTTTTGGTGAGACTCCTCAGCTCTGCGTGGTACCAAAGATTGACACCAGTGTAGGTATTTGATTTGCGGTATCGAGATAGCCTCCATCATCGCCGTATCATGCTATTGGAGGCTTGTCAGTTTCAAACCAACACATCTTGTCGAGAGGCTTGGTGAACTGACCCTTGTAATTATTGGCGAAGGTATATTGGTCCTCTCAAGGCGGACGTACCAGTTATTCGGGGTACTGAACTCACCAAGTGCGGATGTGTATATCTCGGTCATTTGCTCCGTTCTTCTCACGGTCAGTCGCAAAAACAACTGCCTTTCCGTTTGGCCCACTCACTGACCATCCACTCTAGTACCTGGTGTACACACTCTACTTCAACCACATCAAGCACGACGAGTTTGGTCGTATTCGACAACAAGTTTGGATGCTTCTGCATTATCCACTCCACCTGGCCATCCTTCTTACCCTGGATGGATCGTCTTTTCTCATCATGTCCGGAACTCTTAGCAAGATGACGGTCGCATGGTTGCAGGACTATCCGCTCTATCATTGGGGAACCTGGGATGAATTCTTCAGATCGTGTTCATCTACATCCGCTGTCGTTTCAACACTGGCAGATCGTGTCGACAGTCTGTGGGCCCGCATGTACAGGGATCCGGTGGTCGCCTTGAGACTCTTCAATTACACCGAAGCCGTCTCAAGCATCGAAGATATCCCGGCCCCATTCAATTCGAGTGAATGGCGACAGCAGGCCATTGGCACCATCGCTGATCTCTGGATCAACGTCGAAGTTGCAATCTTTAAGGGTTTTGGTCTTGAACCGCACTGGCCATACGGACGACTGCCGTCAGAATACAACGAAGCCAGCATGATCGAGGATGTTGCGGTCACTTCTTTCACGTACTTTTACTTCGCGGCTGGAAGTCTGTTGATCATTCTTGCGATAATGTGCTTCTTTGCGAAAAAGCAATCTTTGCATGCAATGTGGCTGCGCATCAGCATCAAGGTTGCAATAGGGATCTGTGTCATGCTCCCTGTCATGACACTTTGGCTCTCGACCACAGAGGCCTGGACGTTCTTTCAGAGTCCGTGGACCATAGCGCCGACGATGTTGGGGTATCTTATGGGTGAGTTCTGAGAGCAATCTGTGGCTCGTGAAACTTCGATCGCTAACGTGGCCTTTTCTCCTACAGTCGTCGTGGTGGAGATATTCATCGACTGGCTTGATCAACGCAAGCAGCGGCAGCCGCTGGGTTCGACTCCAGCCACGCCGTCTGTCTCAGCCCCAGTCTCTCCAGCTCTTTCTACCAGACAGACACAAGCCGCAGACCTCGAAACTGCGCATTCTTCCCTTGCCGGGACCAAATCTGCCACTGTGCGTGTATCCATCGAACCTTCGATGCGTGGGCAAGTGGAAGGCTCTCAGCGGACATGCGGTGAAAAGTCATGATAGTGTTGTTGCTTTGGATTGGAGACTCTTGCACCTACATACGTGTATATGTACCATACCATTTCATCGCAGAACCCAGCCTTCCACAATATCGCCATCAGGACCATTTAAAGCCGTAACTCCTTGCCATAATTGTCTAGAACATTGCAATCCCGAACGAAGACCATCTAAATGCCACAATTTCTTTGCAGCCTCTCTATGACACCTTCTAACTCAGTGGTCCGGTCTTCCAGCACCGCCACCTCTTTCTGCAAAGCCTCTTTCTCGAACCGCAGCTGTTGGACCTTGGAAGCCATCTTTTCCCGTAGTTTCAGGCTATCCTCGAACATATTCTCCATGCGACTCATCATTTTGCTGGCATCACTTGAGCCGCCTGTTGCCGCCTGTTCGTGGAGTTCTTTGTTGGCCGCTTCTAGCTCCAGAAGTCTGTGCTCCATCGCTGCAGTCTTGGCTGCCTGCCACAGATCAACTCCTTCTGTGCGAGACTGCCGACCCGAGGGCACAGTTGATGTCGGTCGTTGAGGTTCAGGCTTGGACCACAATGCTTGAGCGAGCTTGTGGCGCACCGAGAGTAGGTTCTCCAGATCTTCGTCTCGGAGTTTCTTGATAGCAGTGTGTTCTCTTCGCTCGTCGGCGAGCATGGTTCGCAGTTTCAATATGTTGGTCAGATCTTGATCGCGCACGTCGAAGTACGCCTGGTATCTGGACTCCCAAGTCTTCTTCTCGCCTTCCAGAGCATCGACGCGAGCTTGTAGCTTAGCGTAGTCTTCTGCCATGATCGTTGGACGACTCCGTTCGGCCTCGGTGACTTTTCGAAGTAGGGATTGGAGAAGTTGTTCCATGGGACCAGCCACATGGTCCGACTGGACATCAGATGACGCATCGGACAGGGATGGACTCCTCCGCCGGAGAGGTATCTCACGCACAGTTGGCGTCTTAGGATCCAGCTCATCATGAGGTGCGTCCATTGCCAGGGTGGAATTGGAGGCTTCTGTCGACATTGAGTCACGTCGATGGAGCTCAGGCATGAGATCAAGGCTTGTCATTGTCACGAGGTTTTTCTCGGGGTTCCACATTGCAGTGAGATTTTTCGATTGTCGCTCGTCGAAGCTTTCGGAGTAGCTCGAACCGCGACTGGACACCATAGACATGGCGAGTGAATGAGAAGATGAGGTTCGTTGCAGACGTCCTGGAGTCCACATGCCGCAAGCAAAAAGAAGACAGGGAAAATTGGACAATGGACGTTAAGGACGGAAGGACAATCTTTGGAGCAGAAATGTACTTACTGCGCGAAATTGTGAGGGAGGCATCTATCGCATTAAATGTTTTGTGCTGGCATACTTGAAACGTGGACCTCCTTTTCAAGGCTCCTGCCCCTTGAGGCTGCGACCACGCTGAGACATCACGTGTCCTAGGTGCAGGCGATGAAGCCAACCGAGCCGAGTGACAAGATCAGAGCCCGTCGCATGGCGCTTTGAAAGCTGGACTTCACTTCCCCCTTCCTGTCGGATATTCTGTGAGGAACTGAGTACGGAGTAACGTGGCGGTAGAGGAGTGATCAACTCGGGCCCCTGACACCCGACGCAAACATACCAAATATGCCAAGCAAAACACCGTCGCTTTGCTCATAAGGCTGCGACTAGTGAGGCTGGTGAGGCTCAGCCTTGTCGGGCTTCTGACCTCCGAGACCCCCTCACAGGTTACCTCGGTATCTTGCCGCGTACTCCGAACCGGCCATATTCGATTCCATAAACATCAGCCTTGTATCCTACCTTCGATTGAATCTTGAGTATTGCAAGGCAAATACCCTCTCCTTTTTGAAGGACATACTCTGACATATCTCGCGAGTATGGCACAGACCGACCTTGGAGAGCCAGAGATCCTATGGCGCCCTACTCATGGCGGCACAGCGCCTATGGACAAATACCGGCGGCACGTCAATGACAGGTACAACCAGAAGTTGGTCGACACCAAAGAGCTGCAGCAATGGTCCGTGAAGCAACCTCACCACTTCTATCTTGATCTGTATGGATATCTGAAACTCATACCTCCCTTACCACCGTCAATGAAGAAAGCATACAACGACGACCTCCCCATGAGCCACAATCCTCCATTCTTTCCGGGTCATGAATTGAATTACGCCGAAAATGCGCTGTTTGCCAATCCCAACCCTGACGATATCGCCTTGATCGGCATCCGAGAGGATCAGGACATTTACAAGGACAGACCCGAGACCATCACATGGCGACAGTTCCGAGAAAAAGTCCGGGAAACCGCCAGTGCTCTGAAACGAAGTGGTATCAAGCAAGGCGACCGTGTCGGTGCGTTGGTCGCAACTTCAAACTGGGCCATCATTCTGTTCCACGCGGCTGCCTCTATAGGTGCAGTCTTCACGTCGATCAGTCCGGAACTCGGAGTGGAAGGATGCGTTTCCAGGTTGCAGCAAGTCACTCCCAGCATTCTCTTCGTCGATAGTCACGTCGTGTACAAGGGTAAGGCGGTCTCCACGGCACAGAAGTTGGATGACATCCTGCAGCGAATGAAGATTCGCCCACAGATATTCGTGGTACCAGTGGAAGCGGTGCAGTCGAAATATCCAACCATGGACGATTTCTTGCAGAGATCAAGCCGGTCCGACGGACTCACCTTCACGCGTGTACCGTTCAACTACCCCCTGCTCATTTGCTACTCTTCCGGCACGACAGGAGCGCCAAAGTGCATCGTCCACCAGCACGGACTGATCATGCAAGTCAAAAAGATCTCATCCCTCCACAACGGCCTGGCACCCGGAGATGTGATAATGCAGTACTCAAGCACTTCTTGGGTAGTGTTCTATGTCATGTGCGGGCACTTATCTGCTGGGGCAACTTTAGTGGTATACAACGGCAGTCCCTTGTTTCCCGATGCAAAGCAATTGCTCAGGATCTGTGACAAGCACCGCGTTAGTTTCCTCGGCGCATCACCTCGCTTACTGCTTGAAATTGAGATGTCGCGAACGATACCGAAGAAGGAGTTCGACCTCTCACCGTTGAGAATGGTCTATACCACCGGTGCGCCTCTATCCGTCGAGCAATACCGATGGTTCTACCGATCTTTCCCCTCCTCAGTGCACATCTGTAACACTGCGGGGGGTACCGATACAGCGACCTCTCTTCTTGCTTTGGACCCTTGTGCGCCGGTATATGCAGGTGAAATGCAAGTGCCAGCGCTTGGAATGGACGTCGATATCGTCGATCCCGTCACAGGGGAATCCATTGCACACACAGGAGAAGCAGGCGAAATGGTGATCAGGCAGCCTTTCCCTAGCATGCCCTGCTTCTTTTGGGGCGACAAAGATGGCAAGTTGTACCGTGCTGCATACTTTGAGCGGTTTGAACATATCGACGTCTGGGCCCAACATGACTGGCTGAGTCGGAATCCAAAGACAGGGGGATATACCATGCACGGCCGTAGCGACGGAGTTTTGAGTAAGTACTTACGATTGGGCGAGGATTGCTAGCTGACCACATAAAGATCCGTCAGGCATACGCTTCGGCAGTGGTGAAATCTACGCCATCGTTGAGACCCAGCCATTCACCGAGTACATCAGCAACAGCCTATGTGTGGGCCGCCGAAGACCAAAGGACCCGGACGAGGAAGTATTTTTGTTCCTGGTCATGAAACCTGGAATCTCTTTGACGCGAGAGCTCCGATCACAAGTCAAAAATGCAGTCCGAAACGGGCTGTCTCCGCGGCATGTGCCCAAGTTTGTGATAGCTGTGCCAGACATCCCGGTGACGATTAACGGAAAGAAGGTTGAGATTGCGGTCAAGAATGTCTTGAGCGGGAAAGATGTAAAACCCAGTGCGACTGTACAAAATCCTGATACCATCGCGTGGTTCAAGCGATTTAGAGACCTGGAATCAGAACCAAGAGATACCAAGTTGTAAAATTGGTCGAGAATAGAATACACAGCCGTATTGGAAGGACTTACTCGAGGATGCCGATCGGCCCGATTCCTTATCATAAATCCGCAGTATCTGATATTGGTTACCCTGTCGAGCGGACGATATGTGTTTCAGATTCTTCCCGAAGTTGACGCATATTGATAGTCGCTTGATGTAATGTGTAAGTAGCCATCGCTGCTGAAACAACGTCCCCGGTTACGATTGACTTATTGCCGGCAATCGAAAGACTGCAATTGAGATAGAGGCGGACGTACGGATAACGAGCAGCACGGCCCTCCAGCGACGAAGAAGTAAATTCCAAAAGGAAAAAGGAATGTCTACGTTGAGAAGTTTGCTCCTCACCTTAGCAGCTTTCTTCAAGTGCTAGTCCAGGATTCCTCCACATATCGAAAGCGTCGATTTCAATGTTTGTCTCCGGACGCAAGCGGGAGCCTGGAGTTGCGTTGCTAGTAGTGAACGATGGTCGCGCACGCTATCGATTTCCGAGCCAAAGGTGAAGATGGCGAATGCAGCAGCTCAGCTGAGTCTCTGACAGATGTCGTTCGTGGTCAACGCAAGCTTGGACCTGGCGAAGTGGGGGAGTTGATAGGTCCGGGTCAGTTCCAGCTCCAGCTCCAGCCTCGCCTGAGCCCGTGAGGTTGTCTCGGTTGTCAATCTTCGCTTAGATCCTCACGCTTAATCCAACTAGTAGTAGGTACTTATGGGCTAGTCCTTGTATTGGGGTTAGATATTCCACCGCGGTCTTCGGTCTCGCCGGTGCTCTCCAAACAGAAGGACAACTCATATCGAACGTTCAAGCAGGGAATACGGTGTGTCTTGTTCTCTGCCATCTCTCACAGTCATGTGCTGACCCGAGTCGGTCTGAAGTGGCATGCATAATTATCATATACCAATTATTGACATACTTACGATTCCTTCCAGTAAACAATGTCCCTACTATTCCGTAGAACAAACGCCCTCGACGCCTGACTCAACTGCCTAGTTGTTCGCTGGCATAGGAACATATGCAGACGCCTGCTTGAACTGTTTCGACATGTCGCCTACCCTGTCACTCCAGGTAACATTCAGTGGCAGTTTCATGACGGTTCCATTGGCGCTTAGATTGATATCCGCAAAGTCCACCCAGAAGAACATGGGCTGAAGAGCATCTTCAAAGAAATATGTCTTGGACTTGGTGTCGGCGTAAGTCCTCCAAATCGTCGGGGCGATGTTGGGGTTGTCGATCGCCGTGGGTTCGAGGGGAACACTGACTGCCCGAACCATGCCGGCAGTCGTTGCCACGGCCGAGACCATGTCAGCGGAGTCTGGAGCAACTCGGTTGTAATGTGCAAGGCGGGCGAAGCGGTCGGCGGGTCGATCTGTGCCAGGCAGGGAGAAATTGGAGATGGGGTCCCAGTAGGCGTCAATGGCAAGCTGCTGATCGAACGGTGGCTCGTTTGTCATTACGGTGTAGGTCGGCGAATGGTGGACGACCAGCTTGCCGTTGATCCATTCTAATATCGCACTGTCGCCCGTGCTGTCACTCAGGGCGACATGCATTGTAGAGTGGACGCCCGGAATCACCTCTTCCGTGCGGACTTGAAACTTGGGCGAGCCGTCCGGTTGGTACAAGTCTTGGACAGCGGCGCTGACATTTGGGTACAAGTCCAGGAAGTACTGGACCGCCAGACCCAGCGTCAGCGCCGGGATGGACTGGTTGCGAGCACCATAGTCACTGTCCGCCAGATACAGCAAATTTCCGACGAGGCCCTCAGAGTTCATGCCGTCGCAGGTGGAGATGTCGTAACCTGTGGTGATGACTGAGCCGTATTTGGTCTGCCATGATAAAGAATGGTTGCCGGCAGCCCCCGTGCGGTTCATACCAGCCGGGAAGGCGTAAAGGCTGGAATTGGTCGACACCATCCAGTCCATAGAACGGCCGACGACAATGCGATTGCCATCTTGTTCACCGCTGTTGTAATTGACCCGGGAGCAAGCCAAGGCTCCCAAGCTCAAGCATTGGAGGGGCACAAGGGTCCAGAAGAGGGTGCTGGGTTGGATCATGGTGAATGGGTGGAAAGGGTGGAAAAGGTCAAAAGGTGATCGAAAAAGTGTCTAAAAGGTCTGAATGGAAATGCCAAAGATGCGCAGTCGGTCGTTGCGAAGTCCTCTCTCTCGAAGGAGGGCTGTTTTGTCGTTACCGGTCATCATGGTAGCCATGGCATGTCCTTTATATATGTCCATGACTGTGGTGGGCTGTGGGAGCTTTCACCTGAGCTTTCGAACTACTGGAACTGAAGCCTCAACCTTTAGGACACAGACCAAGCGATGATTGAAAGTGCTTTCTTCTCGAAAGAGCTCTGGGTTCGGACGGATTGGAGATACCCGGTACGTGCATTCCATGTTGGAGTCCTCCGCCATGGAATCTAGACCTTGACACAAGACAACAATGTCACAACAGAGTGACTGCTCCGCCACTGTTGCACGAGGCATCCGCATTCTTCGACGTGCACAAACTAAAGCTTGGTTGGACGACACGAGCTAGCCTCGGCGACTTGGAGATATAGAATTGTTCTCGAGCGATTTCCTCATTGAGGTCTTGCAAGCGACAAGGCCTCTCAAGCTGGGACCATGTTAACACGAAAGTCTAAAACCAATAAACCAGTGTCAGTAGTACATCCATTTGACTGAGACTTTCTGTTCAAGGAGCTGAGTCGAAAGTCCTGCGCCTTGTAGAGCTCTTCGCCATTGAGTTGTAAGAGAGGCAGACAAACATTCGTCTTGTGGAGGGATCGTGGGAGCCCGACCGTACATATGCATAGCCTTAGGGACTCCATTGCTCCACGTACGCAGGCAGACCATAACCTTGATGCTCTTCAGACCAATTGTGCAAAGTTCGGCCCACCTTCTTGAAGTCATTCATCATGTCACCAACGATAGCTCCTGCTTCCCTCATCTCGGAGCCGCCGCCTGCTGTTGTTTGACCTCGAGTTCTTCAATGAGCTCCTCCGCGATAGTAATAACGTTCTTGACATTGTCGCTGACCTCGCCATTATTGTCCTGCTGGAGGATGTCAAGGAGATCGAGGCATTCTTCCGCGTACTTCAGTTGATCAAATGAGACGAGCTGAGCGATAAGAAGGTTGACCATGGCTCGACGGTAGACGCCAATGCGAGGTTCGAGTCGCAGTTCCCAGCAGATGCTCAAAGCCACGTCTTTTCTCTCAGCTATTGCGTGGTTGAGGGCCTACCGCGAAGAACTTAGTAAGTAATTGGCAAACCTGCTACCCTTGTTGCCGGCTCACCTCTTGATACCGACGCTTGTAGTGGCGTGCGAGGTTGTCCATTTCGTCAACTCTCTGCCACGGTAAGTATTCGGTAGTTGTTTGCTAATCCTTCTGGCCCCTAATGTATGCAGATGTTTTGCTGCCGACTGGACTGCAGGCCATTTGAAAATCATAGTGACATTAGGGAAGCTGCGCGGCGATTATCATGTGAATGAAGCCGCAGAGTGACACAGTAGTACACATCACGCTGGGGGCAGTCCCAAAGTGAATGTTTGCGACGCCACTTGGCTGCAATGGCCGCCTGCACGCCGCGAGCTGAGGAAAATTAATTATCCGTACGGACCAGCCAACTCAGCTAACTTCGAGCACCATGCCTCAAGGGCAGCACCAATCCAGCACACCATGATTCTGATATCGGTAGCATTGCATTGGTGCAGTCCATCTGCCACGACACATGTCGGTACACCTCATTGGGCGTATAAGGCCGATACAACCCCTCGTGGAAATCTCAAGGAGAAGCCTTTCCATCAAATGGACGATGATGGAGCTCTAGCGCGGGATGCCGCGTCTTGGACGGCGACAGCCTGAACAGACCATGAGACCGATTGGCGATGAACACGTCATTGGAACTCCCTTGTAGGATTGCTTAGTATGAGGTCTGCGCATAGAGGGCTTTGTGGTCGAGTACGAAGGCATTCTGGTCGCAAGTTTGGAGTATCCTCGTCACGCATGAAGTTCCGAAGATAGAATCCGGCTGCTAGTTATATCATGCGCATGTTTGCCATATCTGGTTGCGGGTGAGGCAAGAGCCTGGAGCATTAGGACGAGACGGTACACTGTCGGACCCTTTATCATCATCGTTGGGTACCGGAAAACATCTGGACGTCGCTCCGTCTCCAGACGTTGTCGACTCTAGATTCCCAAGCCTTGGCAGCCTCGCGCAGCCTCACAAGGTAGAAAGCTTAGCCTGACTGCAGATAACAACACCTCATAGCTCCCAGCCACCACAAAATTCACCATGCTTGCAGCTTGTTAGTGGGCAATCGTGCATGCAAGTTTGTGTCGTGCCATCAGATGCCACCAATGCTAGTCACCACTGATGACTCCGTTCAGACAAGCTGCTAAACATTTCTTGCGGTGTAGTGACAAGTAAACATGGCCGTCATGAGGGCACAACGAAGGCGAATATCTTTCAGAATCCCTAAAAGGGCGACAACTCCGACCTTCCTGAATGTGTGCAGCCGCGATCGAGCATGCCTGCCCTAAGAGAACCCAACCCTGTATGTGCAAGTACGAATGCTGAACGCTTGCGTCACCTGATATCCGGTGACCTACTATGGCGTGGTCCTCCGTCATTGAGCAGCAAAGGAAAATGTGCAACAACAGGCGGGTGGGATGGAGAGCTGGGAGCTCGCAAGAACAAGTCCTTGGTGCAGGACGCAGTTAATGGTAGGATCGAGGTGCGAACGTCTCGACGAGATGGAGAAAGATAACACATTTCAGCTGTTCGTTGCGTGCCGTGCTGACCCGTCCTTAATGTGGGAGTCATGCGCAGTCAACAGGCTCGTCATGCTCCGATCCGCGTCAAGGTTGTTGTCGGCATATGTTTGCTACCTACCTATGTATGTGTCGTTGACCCCTAGATCAAGATGATGTGCTGGATTAGTGGGAGCGGGTTGCCGCGGATGCTTACCATACGCCCACGGGATACCGTTAGGTTACACCTTTAGTGCCGGCAATTTTGGTTCGTTTTGCGATCGATTTGTCCTGCCATGCTGAGCATTGCTAGGAACAAGGCATTTCAAGATCTGAAGGCAAACAAAAGCAGATGTAGAAACGAGAGACTTGGCTTGGTGTTGTAAGTATATCCGGTGAAAGCGAACTGCCTCGGTTGGACAATTGCCCAGTCATTCACTTATACTTGCATCCTCAGTATTAGGTAAGGCACTGCATGCGGTGTACAGCAACATCTGTTGTCACTTACCGCACATTCATTTTTCAAAAACCACCTGCGCTGTTTCATCTATTCCAAAAGCCCTGTCTCGAAGCTTGCCCTCTACGAGCCCTGAAGTTAGTATGACTGGTTGGCAGTGATATCTTTCCAATCCTCTCTATCTTCCTTCACCTGCTTCCACTCTGTCAAAAGCTTTCGCCAACATGACGACCATGGAAGCCGCTTCTGCCCAAGAAGATGCTTCCGCACTCTCGGACCAAGACCTTCCCGACGATGAAGACTCCGATGTGACCGAATACTTCCGTCCGGACGAAGAGTACACTTCTGACCGGCCATCCACTCCCCCAAATTTCGTTCAATATTGTCACCACTGTTACCAAAGCCTCTTGCATATGAGTGCCCAAGGCAAATCGAAGCACCGTAAGAGATGCGAGAAATCGTTTGAGGGTGGGAAGCGAAGACCGGGAGCAGAGAAAGCGAAGAAAACAGGCATTTGTCCGCATTGCAACACAGATATTTCGGCACTGGCAGAGCCTGCTGGTCACCGCTTCCGATGCAAGAAGCGAAATGAAGCCAAGACCCAGAAAGATCAAGGCGAGACAGTGATATGTACATACTGCAGCAAAGACATCACCGAGCTGAACAACCCCGATGCTCATCGTTCGAGGTGCAGGGACCAACGTGCTACCCAAGCTTTGGGCACGCCCAAACATCGCCTGGTCCAGCCTGACGATATTGAAGCCGCAGCAGAGTTCTCAACCGTAAACCGCTTTCAGGACGATAGTTCCTCATCCAATGAATTGGGCACTTCTCGAGACGACGAGTCGGGAGAAGCTGATAACTCGGGCGGGGAGAGTGCAGGAGCAAAAGAGATTCGACATGGGAAGCGCCTTGGCTTTGACACACTCACCCACCGGCAGAAGGGGCACGACAAGCAGATCGGTGCTTCTGATACTTGGAAAGCCACTCAGAAAGCGGAGTTGGAGAGGGAGAGAGCTAACAATCGCTTTGTTGCATCAACTTTTACAAACAACAAAGAGGCACTGCGCCTGAGAGAAGAGAAACTGTACCGACAAAAGGCTGAGTTTGCTGAGGCCATGTACAAGCAAGAGAATGAGTTTGCTGAGGCCATATACAAGCAAGAGACTGACTTTGTTGAGGCCATGTACGGACAAGAGGCTGCGTTGGTTGAGGGCACGTACCAACAAATAGCTGAGTTTGCTGAGGCTAAGGCATTGCTTAAGCGACAACAGAAGGATCTGGCACGCCGTGAGGCACGAGTCGCAGAGAGAGAGGCAGAAATGGCAGAGAAAGGGGCACAAGTCGCAGAGAAAGAGGCACAAGTCGCAGAGAGAGAAACACGAGTGGGCGAGCTCATCAATTCTCTCGTTATCTGGCACGAACACTTTGGCCAACAGTTCGACGCGCTCCGGGCTCAATCCACCCCATCTGCTGTACCAACAATAATGACTACGCCTGCACACCCACCTCTTGGAACATCGCCTGCACAGCAACAGAAATCTCGTATTCCACGACAGGTTCCACGCCCCAAGACATCCCATATCGGAACAGCTGCAAGTCCGGACAGACGTGCAGCAACCTAGTTCGGTGATCATCCGACCTCTCCATTGAAACCTGGAGTCAAGCGTGAAGCACAGTCACCATTGAGGCCTGGCCCACCATCCAGACGCACCCCAGCCCAACATGGGTATAGCAACATCATCAATATCGGGAGTCGTCGGCAAGGACCTCTTGAAATGGAATACTTCATTCGGCGTCATGGAGTTCCACCACGATGGGAGCCGGCCTCAAAGGTGAGAAAGGAGGCGCCAGAGCTCGTGTCAGACTACGACGACAAAAACCCTGAAGCTTAGGGCGAGGTGAGGCAGGAAGGAAGATTCAGTGTGATCCACATGTTATGAAGAGGATGATGAGGACGAGCATGACGAATCGAATATGACAAGAATGAATGACGGGTTATTGGTTTGGCAAAAACAAGATTGGATATCTTCTATGGGTGCTGCTTTTCCTGTGTAGGTATTGCGTAATCTGCAGAGGTTGGTGATCCGGTTCAGGCAGTGGTCAACAGGCAACAGAGGAGTTCAAAGATTGGGTGGAGGAGCAAACTTTCGAAGGTTGCCAGCAGAAGACTGGCGCAGGGGATGTTTTGTGGACCTGGCCTTGCTGGGTTAAATTAAGCTGTGTACATAGTAGTAGGGATCGACTAATTCTCGTCAGACACCTGGTCTATTGATCTGCCAAGGCTGCGCAATGGAAAACAATGCGAATGACAGAGGTTTAGGGAATCCTGTGGGGTCCTGACAGACAAATCACATAGTCTTTAGAAATATTTCCTTTTGGATTTGATGCCATATCAAAACCAGGGATGTCAGCCTCGTGCAATTTTCTCAAGACCGTTCCCACAGTAGGTACCTGTCACTGCGGTAACAGATTTTGCCGCACATACAGGTTGAGGGTCCTACTGCTGCTCGGGATATTTGCACTGTTTGCACTTTCTGCCAAGCCGCCAAAGATCGCGAGGCACAAGTATTCTGCCTGCACTCGTAGGACGAAGCTTCCTTCTTTATCTCAGGCAAGCAAACATCAGCCCCCCCTACATTTTGAACATGTTAACTAACTGTCTCAAAAAGTGCAAGGGCTTTAAGTATTACAGTGAGGATTCGTCCGAGTATACTTTTTTGCTAGTTGAAAACTACAACTATTTGACTGCTTCATCTGTGGCAACACGGATGGGAATTTTTGAATTACCAACGTCACCTTTTCATTATAACCGGCGCCTCGAGCGAAGGGATAGAGAAGAGGAAAATTTCATGCTATCGCCATCGGGCAGGTAGCAGAGCAAGAGATCAGACATACCGCAGGCTACATTTGGGAAATTTGAAAGGCGTCAGGCAGAAGGAGGGTCATCAGGACACCTCGCTGCCCAATATATGAGAAGAGCCCGACAATGTATCATCACCTTGAAGTGAAACAGTCATGCGAGATAGACTATGATGAAAGAACGATGCTATGGAACTCTTTGCAATGGCCCTGCTTTGAGCTTTCCTTTCGATGCGGACGAGCTTGCCGACCACGAAATTTTCATGGCAGCAACTGTTAACTTACAGCGCCAGGCTCGAGGGAAAGCCATGGCTACAATGATCATAACCGCCCAGCAAAGAAAGAGAACAGGTTGAGCAAGAGCTTTCAAGCCCTTCATCCACACTCGCAGGCATCCATCTCGCTATCTGGTGTTGAAAAACACTGCTTACACTGCTTACAACTACTTGACCACTTCACCTGTGGCAACACGGATGGGAATCTTTGAGACGCCTTCATCGTCGCCTTTTCATCATCGTTGACGCCTTGAGCGAGAACACGGAGGAGAGGATTTGAAAGAAAAACAGGTGGAAGGAAGCTGGATCAGGCAGACACACAAACAAAAGATGGGAATACAGGTGAAATGTACGCAGATGCACAGCCCATCCGGAGGACGATGAGCTCCTGAACTCGGGGAGAGCAATGCCCATCGAAGAGCTGGCCATTTAGCAGATACCCAAGGCTACGGTAGGACATGACATTCTCTGGAGACGAGCAAAGTCGCAGTAGTACTACCACTGTCAATAGAATAGATAGCCAGACAAACTACAAGAGTTCGAGGTCAGACTGGACTGGTACAGAAACGATAAACACCTCACTGTCGCAGGCGACGAGCCTCCATGTAGAGCACCTCACCTGCAAACTGATCATATTTAGAGAAACAGACGAGACCAACTTCCCCAACTCTCCCCTCCACTCCGATCCAAGTCCCTTACCACAATCATGCCCAGCGCCCTCATCACAGGCGCAACAGGCCTGCTGGGCCGACAGGTCTTCAAAGCCTTCACGGACGCAGGCTGGCAAACAACAGGCGTAGGCTTCAGCCGAGCCTCCTCCACCATCCGCAAAGTCGACATCACAGACGCTGACGCCGTAACTGCGCTCTTAGACGAAGTCAAGTACGTCCGGACAACTACCTGAACCAACCCACTTTCAAACCTTTTACTAACTCATCTTTCTCAGACCCGACGTTGTCGTGCACTGTACTTGACCACCGAGCCCACACTCACTCCACACGCATCAGATCTAACCTAACACCTTCTCGCAGGCGCCGCGGACCGCCAGCCAGACTCCTGCACGAAGAACCCCTCGGCCGCCCGCGCCCTCAACGTGACCGCGACCGAGACCCTCGTCCGATCCTTCGAATCCTCTTCCCACGGCTCGGGCTCGCTGTTCATCTACATCTCGACAGACTACGTCTTTCCCGGCGTTCCAGGCCAAGCACCATACACCACCACCTCCCTTCCCTCCCCTCCCAACGTCTACGGCCAGACGAAACTCGACGGCGAAAATGTCACCCTCAGTTACCCCAACACGGTCGTCCTGCGCGTGCCCGTGCTCTACGGCCCAGCAGACAATCACAGCGAGTCCGCCGTGAACACGCTCATGGACGCCCTGTATAAAGATAAAGAAACAATCAAAATGGACGACTGGGCACTCCGGTACCCTACGAACACCGAGGATGTGGCTAGAGTCTGTCTAGATATCGCAACGAAGAGAAAAGAAGGCAAAGACCTGCCCAAAATCCTTCAGTTCAGCAGTGAAGACCGCATGACAAAGTACCAGCTCTGCCAGGTTTTCGGAGAGATCATGGGTCTGCCCATCGATCACATCATCCCAGATAAAGACGGTGGGAAGCCAAAAGATGGGACGGCCAGGCCGTATGACTGTCATTTGGACACGAGTGAGCTGAAGAATTTGGGGATCGATGTTACTGCAGTTGATTTTGTGGCGTGGTGGAGGAGGAGGACTGGTGCGTTCAGGCATTGAACACGAAATGACCTTGGATACTTGGGAGCATCCCGATCACGCACTTGAGTGGTCTTGATGGGAGGGTAGGGTGGCCCAAGACATCCGCGAAACGACAGTGGCATCTGCAGAAGGGCGTTCAACCGACAACATTTACGTCCGATATCAGCCACAACCACCACCACCACCAACACCACCATCCTCACTCTCGTTGACTACTACTTCGTCTCTTGACTGGGATCAAAGTCCCCAAAATCGTCTCCCTGCCGTCCACTCAGGTAGTCCAACGGGGTCCTGAACAAAACGGCCCCGACATTCGGACTCGACAAAGTATACCCCATGGCCTTCTGGGCCTGAGGATTCCAACTCAACACCTCCTCGGCGCTGTTGGCCAGATAGGCATTCTCCTCTTGCCGCATGTAGCCGCGCGTGAAGAAGAAACCATGCACGACCCTGCGCTCGTGTTGTGTCATGTTCGACCCTCCCGCGTGGTACAAACTGCCCAGCATGATCCACATGTCGCCCTGCTCGAGCGCGGCGTAAGTCGCCTCGTGGAGATACGGGACGCGCTCGTCGTCCCATAGATGACTTCCCGGGATGGCCAACGTCGCGCCGTTCTCGTACGACGTGGTCACGCCCGCGATCAGATAGCCGATCAGCACGTCCGAGCCTACTCGGTAGCCTGTCTGGTCGACATGGTCGACGTGGTAATTCTTGTCGTCGCGATGCAGGCGTTGTGCTTGCGCGCCCGGGCCGATGTCGAAGGTCAGGCTGACGGTGCACACGGCTTCGCTGGTGTAGGTGTGCTTGGTCTCGCCGTAGTAGTTGGACGTCGTCTTGTCGATGAAGGTCGCGTTCACGGCGCGGATCAATGGGTCGATGAACCATGTATTCCTGGCCGTGGGGCTGCGGCCGACAAGGTTGGGACACCGTCGGGTTTCGGGCGGGAACAAGTCACCCTGGCCCAGTTAAGAGGGTTTAATTACATAGGTAGTAAAGGGGTTCATGCCAATGGTGGACGGAGTATAATGGAGGTATAGAAAAAAAAGCTAGCTCTAGTATAGGTGTGACTGGTAACTTACCTTCCATGGTTTATCGGCTTCGAGGTATGGCTGGACCTCCCTGTTCACGGTCGAGATGGTGTCGGCGTCGGCGAAGCCCTTGACGACGCAGCACCCGTCCTTGATGATGGCGTTGATGACTCCTTCGGTATCAGACCGCTCCAGGCGCTGGATGGTTGGGAGAGTGACGGTCATTGTCCCCCTATTCTATTCAGGAGTGGTAGACCAAAATCACTGAGGCGTTCTTATGATCGCTCCTTAAGAAGGGACGAAAGTAGTAGATATCGATGAGATAGAAACAACTCAGGACCTTGAGTCACTTACTGGACACCCTTATAACTTTTCCACACGTCGTATATCACATTATTAGGTCCTGAGGCCACGGACGAGAAGACTCGTCGGTTGAACTCGGTCATGTCCGTGATCACCATTAACTCGCTTCAAGGAGAGTGATAAGGGTTTGGCAAGCGTAGCAGTCAAAATATCTGCTATTGACGCCGACTCCTGCCTTGATCGTGCTCGATGTTGGCAAAAGTCAAGTACCTAGAGCTCCAATCATAGTAATGTACATCATGACAATGTTTCGACTCCTATCATCTTGGGTCTCAGCTCAATCCAGGTGATCCATGAAATCATGCGCCAGTCAACGTCAAGTCCCCCAACTTTCGTCAGCTGCATACAAGCTCCATAACGCCGTCGCTGTGGTCAATCGTACCTGTAGTCAACAAGAAAAATGCGTCGTAGCGGTGAGTTCGCTGGCCAATTCTCACTCATAATTCCAACCTCAATCAATCTTCCCTCTTCTTGCGCCTGGATTTCACACCAGGTTTCCACAAGAACTTTCTGCAGTTTTTCTCGCCGCATTGGCACCTAATAAGTCCATCGGCTAGTTCTGCATCGCCACTTTTCGCACCAGCAATGGCATTATCAGCCTCCGAACTCTCGTCATCATCTTCGTCTCTCTTGGCCTTGTAATCGATGGTGATTTCCGTGCCGGCTTTGATATCCTTAATAGCAAAGAAGGGCAGGTAATAGACTCTTTTGTCACCTTTATGGACCTGGACGATGAAGCTGCGAGCATTTGGGTTGCAACTGTGGTTGATAAACCGCATGGCTGAGCCAAAGTACTTTCCGTCAACATGGTACGACACCGCGCCAAAACTGAACCAGTCTAAGCTGTAGATATAGCTAGGTTCAGCCTCTTCGACGGCATCCTCTCGTGTCCGGAGTTCTTCTTCTGTAATCACCTCTCCCAGATAGAGATCGATAAATTGGCCCTTCACGATGTCCTGTGATGACCGCACACCAAAGCCACATTTTTCTGTCTGGAATATTTCGAGTGGTAGAGTGCGTCCCTTTCCGACCACTCGGTTCCAGCAGTCGGGACCGCACTTACAAAGCTCATTGCATTCTGTGATTTCAAAATGTTTAGCTGCTGGGTCGAGCTCCTGGGCGAGGTATTGCTCTGAAAGCACCACGACGCCGTCGGGCCGGCGAGTGTAAGTCGGTTTCTGCTCAATATGCTGTCCGGTGTTGTCCTTCCAATCTTTCGTGAAGCATTTGCAGGAGACATGGCATTCCGAGCAGTCGCAGCCATAATTCGTCCTCGCTGGAGCCGTTTTTATGCCTGCCTGACTGATAACATACCGGTCGACAAATTGGAACTTCCCATGTAAGCGTTTTTCATTGACCTCGTTCGTAAAGGTTAGCGGAGGAGTGACTTGCTCGTCAAAGCGACTGGTAAGGATCTGTCTCGCCGCTTCGGCTGGGTGAAGTATTTCTTCGCCCATGCTGAGATTTTTGAATGACGCGGTCAATCCGCCGTCGACACTTCTTGGTACCCTTCTAGTCTTTGATACCATTCTAGCCTTCTTGCTCGCGAGCGTCTTCATGTATTCGTTACACTCGTCGTCTAACTTTGGCTGCAAGAATCTTGAAAAGCAGTCGCCAAAGAGACGTCGAGCTTCTTCTGGGTTCTCGAGAGCGATGGTAGGGCCTTTCTTTAGTTGCTTAAGCATAGCATTTCGTCGATCCGACATTGACTTCGGGACAGGGCCACGGAACTTCTGAAGTAGTTCTTGAGAAGACTGCACAACGACTTCTATCCGAGCCTGCATAGGCAGCGGCCTCTTCTGGGCAGGTGTGAGACGATTCTGCTCTCGACTGAGTCTTAATGGTACATTGTGTGCTACTCCGTTCACACAGGTCGTCCTCTGAGTAGTAGACTTGAATGAACTGACTGAAGGGCGCCTGTCAGGGATAGTCGCCTTTGGTATGGTTGACGCTACCGATGTCGCCCTAGCCTGCGCAGGCGGCTGCTTCACCTTTGGTTCATTGTTCTTTGAGTCTCTGAACTTGAACGCCAGTTCATCTGTTGCAGTCTTCACGGCCATGATCTTCTCCAACACAGAGCTGACAGGCTTGGTAGAGCGTCGCGTGCTGTCCACCGACGGCGTACGCCGCGGACGTTGTTCGTCCTTCTCATGACGCGCGTAGGGAGATCTTTTGACCCAAGGAGAGATTCTTGGTTTGCCGTTGGACGCGTCTGGCGTGGCAGGACGTGATGGTAGCGCTTCTGCAGTGCCATTTGTGCTCGCGTCGCGGGAGGTAGAGGCTCGGCCAGTTGACCCGTTGGTGGTAGACGTCTCTGACTTGAGTCTCTTGGGAGCAGGAGCTATTATGACCTTTGTTAAACATAATCAGCTGTTGTATTCTTGTTGTGAGAGGTAGGGGTTCATAGGGTGCTAAAGGTAGATGTCAAGGCGTCCCGCCTAGGCATAGGGATGCTAATAGGGCTCAGACAGCCCCTAAAAGCACGATAACTCACCTCATCTTCTAAATCAGAGTCGTCTGGGATGATAATAACATTCTGAGAGAATGCCTGAGATTGTTAGCGCTGTCCCAGCAACAAGTAAAGATATATCCAAAAAAACAAGCAGCGCAGTTAGGCGATATGTCATTTCTAGGAGGGACACGGAGACGCGTGAAGCTCGGCCCCCCTAGAAACTGCATTCATGCCTAGAATAGCAGCCTAAAGACAACTTCTGATGCGAGAAATGCAGCATAAATGATCAATAAATAAACGCAAACAAACATAAGGCTTACCTTCAGAAAATCGCCATCATATTTACGTTTCTGAGCCGGATTAGAGGCCGCCATCGCGCTTTACGAGGGCGCGCCTCTTAATCCGCTCAGGAAACGCTCTCTTCAATGGTAGAGTTATTTTAGGATTAAAACAAACTCCTTTTCTAGTGTTCCTAGGGCTTGGAAAATGGTAGAGACAGACTTAAAAAAGAAGGGTAATAATTGAAAGAGAAATAAAACAATTAGCTAGAACTTAGAAAGGCCGCCTCTAATTTATATCGCCAAGACTACACCGCCTTTTCCTTAGCTAAATTACTAAATATATTTCTACTATATATAAATTAATATTAAATTATGAATTAGTACTAAATAAAAAAGCAGTTAATAAAAGGGATATTATCAATAGTCATTAATTTTTCTAGGAATTACTAGTAGTTTCTAAGAAATAATAATCTTTTGCTTAGTATATACGGTGGTCTTCACGCTTCTAAGTAAGAACCTAAAGCCGACGCGATCTTACGATCAAAAAACCATGAGAAACTCCGTTATTGAGGATAGTCACTCCATGGGCATCGGGACACCGAGTAAGGGACGAATAAATGCCTATAGAACGGGCGCCGTAGAAGTTACCACTCTCAATTGGCTTTGGCGGTAGTGGTCACCGCGACGTCATTCCGAAGCCGAAAAGCACCCACAATATTGTGTCCTAGGCGGCAGCCGTTTTTATATCGTCTACGGATATAAATTATGCGGATTATTCACTCTGCTAATAATATCTCATGACTCTACTCAATCCAGTCCGTCGCCATCGCCTTCATCTTCATCGTCGTTATCATCGAATCCCAGCTCCTCTCCCTCCATCTCATCCTCCAATCCACCGACAAGATATTTCTCGTTCTTACCCTCCGTCCCATCCGCTACCACATTCCCGTCCTGTACTTCACAACCGACGAGCGTCGTCTTATTTCCCACCTTCGCCTTTTTCCCGACGACAGTATTCGTAAGTACACATTTATCACCAATCGTCACGCCGTCCATGATCACACACCCCGTTATCCTGGTCCCGGTCCCAATCGCCACGCTCGCCCCAATGACACTGGACTTGATCACGCACTGTGTCGCAATGGTACTGTTACTATCAATCAGCGTGTCCAATCGTGAAATCGTGACCCGCGGCGCAATGGTCGTGGTGGCGTGGACCTTGACCTGGTGTGAGAAGGGGGATACGGGTGTCTTGGCGGCAAGACACTCTTCGATAGATGGCACCTTGGCGAGGGACAGCGAGACAGATAACAATAGTGGTGTCGTATCGACTCGTCTCACGAGTGGTGTTTCGGGCGTAGAAGGTAGGATGTACGACAGTATCGGCGGCATCACAGGAACTGGGCTGTCTTCCTCGTAGTCATGGGAGCCTTCGCCCGGCGAGATTATGCTGTCATCCGGATCTGCCTGGACTCTCGAGGCCAATCTGGCCGTGCGCACAGCCGGTGTCGAGTCCATTTGTGCCTGCGTAGTGATCTGCGTGCTGCTCAGTGAAAGGAGATCGATCTCCTCCTCGATGGGCCGCTCATGCTGGGGTACATCGTTCCGTTCCGGGTTCGACGTCTGCGAGAATATCTTCCGTGCGCCGAATCGTGTCCGGTACTCTGGTTTGCGCCACTCCGCTTTGGCCCATGTCCCCACTAGATCTTCGCTGACCGACTCAAAGTCCTCGTTCAATCTGGCGAATTCTTTCGCCCAATATGGAAGAAAGTAGATATGAGAGTCACGGTATTTGGTCAAACACTTAATGGCGCCGTGCTTGCGCAGTAGGGATTGTCGAATTTTCCAGGATTTGTCCTCCTCACACTGGTCCCAGAGTTCGGACATGGGCATGGCCCAGACGAGTTTGCGCAATATACCCTGGCCTTGAGATGATTTGGACAATGAGAAAGGGACGTCGTGCTCCGGGTCGAGTTTCGTGGTGCACATGAAGTCGCATTCTTCGTGCTTGACAGATTCTTCGCGGTCGAGCGTATTGTACCATATGCTCAATCCGCCTCGGCGGCCACGCCGTTCGCCGCCCAATGCAAGGAGCTCGTTACGTGTTGCTTCGATGTCTTCGTTGCGCCCGATACCACCGGGGCCAGCAAGCCGGGTGAGATATGTTTCGAGGAAGTTTTCTCCAGGGATGGCGCAGATGAGATCGCATGGCAATAGAACGAAATCGGATTTAATTACTGCCTGGACCTCGGGTAGACGGAGGAGTTCGGCGGTCGGGGTTGTGAATTCGAGATCTTTAGGAGCTAGAAGGTCGGGACTTGGTGATGGAAGAGAGGTGAGATATGGGTTTTGTGCGAGGGCCGCTGCGATGGGTTCTTTTGATGTTGGTGGAGTAATGAGAGTGATATCGGTCACGCCCATGCGGTAACACCAGTCCAAGACGTACCATACCATAGGACGATTGCCGATTTCGACCAGGGCCTTGGGAAATTCTGAGGGGACACTGGTGAAAGTGCTAAGGCCGATACCCGGACCGCACATTATCAGCGCCTGAAACCCGGTCTGCGGCATTTTGAGGATTTTGGGACGGAGATCTCTTTGGAAATTTTGGAAGTGAGGTTGGCGTGTTATATGTGTGAAGGGTCGTGACTCATGCCGGGAGTTTGGTACTGAGTAGGCGAGATTGCGTAGAGGTGACCGAGAGTGAGTCTCGGCTGGATCGGTTGCGCTTTCTTCTTGGTCGACACCGAATGCTCGATACAGAGATGGTGGTGCTGGCTGATAGGGAGGAGTTGCTCCAAGGACGCCTTGCCTGCCTCGTACAATGGCTGAAAGACGCAAAAATTGGATACGCGGGTTCAGAGAATTTGGCGACGCACTTTCAGCAGCGCTAACGGTCTCCTGGATCTGTTGAAGCTCTCGAGAGTCGGTATTTATCCCGTCGACGTCACCAAGAAGACTGATAGTATTTTCTGCTTCAGACGAGAAGCGAGTCTGCATGTAGATGAAGGATTTTGTTTCCATCGTGACCGCGATGGCGACGTCTGACAGAGGTTGATGTCAGTCTTGGCGCTACAGATCGGCTGAGACGAAGTCCGACACTGATGTGACCGAGTGACATTCTTTGATAGGAATTTGGCGCTCTTGGAACAAGACATCCGCAACGAAGCTGGTCACTACATTTCTATCGTGATCAGGTCATTGTCACTTCCCTTGGTGAGACGGTCCTTTCTGAGTTGGTTCAATTTCTACGTGGCGCGAGCGACAATGCTGTTTCACTGGAGCAAACGGTCTCGACAATGGCACTAGTTATCTTTCAATGCTCACGTCCAATCATGATTATTGCGTAATACTTGCTGGATTGGCAAGCAAAATAATGCATTATTTGCTACACCGACACTAAGCTGCCTGAGCCTCCTCACCATCATTCAGGTGCTCGCCGATGCCATTCTCGATGGACTTGTCCTTCTCCCAGCTGCGAGCAAAGACATCATGCAGTGCATCCTGGAAAATGTGGCAATTGTAGTCGATTAGGCCCTTCTTGTCCTTTGCTTCATCGTTCTTGATGACAGTAACCAGGCAGAGATATCTAGCATGAGGTCAGTATGGTAGACACTTGCTTAGGATGCTTTTTCTCACCTATTCATCTCCTTGAGGTAGATCATTGTTCCATCATGAATAGTTACTGATGATTCAGCCTCCTGCATCTGCTCTCCCAACACCTTGTTATGGCTGCGCTCATACCCGTAGATGTCCGTGATGTCCACAATAACATCGATGTAGTCCGAGCACATCTCATACACCTCCATATCAATTGGTCGGGTATCGCTAGCAACGTAGATTTTGGTGAGAATGTCGAACAGGTATGCCTTGGCCATTCCGCAGTTGTTGACTAAGATGTTGAGCAGGTTCTCCAGAGTGTCCAGCTGAGGAATCAATTTTTGAATGACTTTACTGAAGGCTTCGAAGATGGAGTGGTCATAGATGGATGTCAAGTGATACGTAATGTTCGGATTGATGTACCCAGCATCGCTGAGGTCGTCACTGACTCGTTGTACAATGTCTTGGTAGATGTCGGAGCGCAGCTCCTCATTGAGACTATCAATTTTGTGGACAAAAACCTCGACATTGATATGAGGGAAGGTGTTTTGAAGGTTCAGGATTGTTGTGGTCAATCGATTCAATGAATCAGTGTAGTCATCTTGTGCGTCAATGACCCAGACAAGGGCTCCGATTTCGGAAAAGATCTCGGTGGTGTCGAACGTGGGATCGAAATAGTCCAGTTGTCCGGGAAAGTCCCAAACTTGAAAGTCCATGAACGATCTCACTGAGTCTTTCTGGATCCGGGTGGTGGATTCGAGGAACAAGGTCTCTTGAGGGGGCATTTTATGGAATACGACGCTAGTTATTGAAGATTTGCCGCTCCTGTAGATAGTTAGTCTTTTCTCGGCTTCAGGGACGACATTATGGACTAACCGACGCTGTCCCATCAAAAGCAAGCGAGGCTTGTTCTGGCGAAGCTTTTTGTCCATCGCTAGCGAGGTTCGTCAATTCAAGTTTTTTACTCGGGGCCTCTGGAAGCTTTGGAGTACCAGGAGGCTTGATTGTCAAGAGCTGCAAGGCTCGAGCCGAGGGAGAACCAGGAGGGGTTGTCGTCGTCGTCGTCGTCGTAAGGTTTTGAAGAGCTGAAGCGGGAGGTGAACCAAAAGGAGTGGTGGTGGTGGTGCTGGTAGTAGGGGGTTCAAGAGCTCGAGCGGAAGGAGAGCCAGGAAGGGGTGTAGTCGAGGCTTGAGTGTTCAATGCCGGCTGTTCATCGCGAGTTCTAGAATGGTCAGGTTCTGTCAGAGTCTAGCATTAGCATCTGATGGCTGCACATACGACTCAGGATGCAACGCCCGATGCTCACGAGCATCGAGCTCGGTGTCTGTTGAGGATCGAGGCAAGCTCGAAGCCCGCGCGCCGTTTATGTAGAGGGGCATCTTGATGACCTTGAAGAGATGATGGTGATAATGGAGATGGAGATAGAGATGGAGACGGAGCTGTGAAAATGAAGAGAGGAGAACAAAGACAGAAAGCGCGTTTTCATCTTGCTAAAGCCTATGCCATGATGTCGCCGCGACGATATTTTGTTGCCATATCTCAACGACATGGACGCAAAACACCTCCCAACCGCATCCAGAGAACAACGAAACAGGAGCAACTCACATCACGTAGACCGGTCTGCCATCTGGTATGTGTTTACGACCTCCCCTTCATCTGACATACATCATGCGGAGTACTGAATTGGACTCCTGAACAGGATCTCGTCTTGTGTAGCTTCGACAAGATGCGCCTGAAGCTGAACACTGCAAAAGAATGCACTCGCAAGCGACGATGCTTTGGCAGACTGTCCAAGGAGAATCGCTGCAAATTTCTGAACGTCCCGGCTGGATTGTCTGACAGGCTGACAGGGACAAAAGATTGCTAGAGTGGATTGTGGTATGTTGCTATTGCTGTACAGTCTATCGCTAGATACTACGTATCAAAGGTCTGATGTAGTGGCCTTGAATTTAGGAATTTAGTTCTTCCGTTCCGAAACCCGATCTACGGCAATGTATACGCTATAATGGACAATTTGCTACGGCGGCGCACAGTTTCTGCGAATGCCACCATGACGGTCACCAGAATCTGGAACGTTAAAGAAAGAATGTATATCAACTGGCTGTATTTCGTGAGTTTGAGGCTCTGCTGTTGCAGTCATTGAGAAAGACATGCACGCGGAGTACAAAGACAGTAAATATGCTTCAAGATCTGGCGGTCACTATCAAGATATAGGCTGGCTGAAAACCATATATCAACCGCCTGTATTCGACTCCCTAGAGGGTTCTACTGTTCCAACCGATGCTAGGGGCGACCTCTCTAGCCTCATCGCTTGGTCATGTGGCTTCATACCTAGGTAGTGCCAGCTGTAGTCTACAAGTAGAAGGCTCTGCTGTTGCAGTCGATGCTGTGGAAGTGCGCCTTCTGCAAGACTGTGGCACTTCTCTTCTGGGTGAACCTCAAACTCGCTGCCTTGTGTGAACAGCACTGTGGAATGGATCAGAGACGGATGGTAATGACAAGGGCCGTTCAATGCCGTCAGCACTAAGCTGCGAATGTCAGGTACGAAGATCTTAAAGGCGACGTCCTGAATAACTAGTCTGGGACAACATTATCCATCTTGTGGCTCCCCTATCAGCCTGATGACATGAAGCCTTGCATGGATGAAACTCGGCCAATTCTACGAGTACCGGAACTGCCGGTCTGCGAGTACCACAGTAATAGTAAGGTGCGTACGAGAGATGCGAATGAGCATGAAAGAGTAAGAATTATTATGAGGCAATGTGGGTGGACCTCCGACTGTGTTTGTCACTCTGATCCGCCTCGCCGCCAATTCCGGACGGCGATTAGATTCCGTCACTTCTTATCCGTATCATTGTTTACCAGATTCAACAATTTTTTCTTCGCTGTTACATCCCGTGCCAGGGAATCAGCCGCCTCAACTACCTAGTACCTATGCATTACGAATTTACGATACTGGTCGTCTTGGGACTGATGGGACCTTTTTCAATTGGCTCCACCTCCCGGGCTGTCCTCGTGTTTCCCTTTTCATGGTCCTCAATCCGAGCTTGCTTGGCCTGAAGCTGAATCACATTTCGCTTGTCGTTCTCGTCTTGCTGGCTCCATCCACCCTCCATCGCATTTCCAGTGTCCTCAAACACACGTCGGAACGCATGTGATTCCATCGGGTCTGACATAATGTTGCCTCTGTCACCGCTGACCGCGCTGGGCCCACATTCTTTACGTCTGCGCTGGGCTCTGCTAACATCGTCCCCTGGCCTGACCCCTACCAGAGTGCCAGGATATATGAAATGTTGACTTCTTGCAGTTCCTCGGTCACTACTGTGCTCCTCTGACTCACAGAAAGTAGAAATGCGCCGGAGCATCTCTCCTTGAGAGTGTGTTGTGCTCCCTCATCTTTCCCATAACCAGCAATGGATATACTCCCGTTAGCGCAGCCTTGCCCGCTGTTAAGTCTTCCTGATGAGCTGAGACTCCATATTGTCAGCTATGTGAGAGCCCCTACTACCGGAACTGCAGAAGAGACTTGCTGATAGTTCAGCTTGACACACGCAGAGACCTCTTCAACCTCTCCAGAACATGTCGCGTCCTCGAGGATGCGACCATGGCCCGTCTCTACCAGAGTGTCGATTTCGACCTGCCACAGTCGAAAGCCATAAAGACCATTCTTCGGGCACCGGTGACTGAATCCGTCCGGGATCTCACGATGAGACATGGGAGGGCACATGGGAGAAACTCGGACTACGGCCGCAGGAGGAAATCCGACGCAGCTTCAGTGGAAGTGCA
The DNA here is from genome assembly GCA_035928285.1 of Vermiconidia calcicola. Taxonomy (NCBI): domain Eukaryota; kingdom Fungi; phylum Ascomycota; class Dothideomycetes; order Mycosphaerellales; family Extremaceae; genus Vermiconidia; species Vermiconidia calcicola. The sequence goes on from JAXLQG010000011.1 coordinate 213,029, forward strand.
TGTAAATGAAATACTCAACACAATACCAATGGAACGCTTGATCAGATTCGGGTGTGTGACAATACACTTCGCCTTTCAGGCATGACACTGACGTTTGTAGATTGCTTCATCAGACTCCACTGAGTCTGCAAGCCCTGAGCCTGCTCACACAGCGCCATGGAAACACTCTCCGGCACCTAAGTTTCTGTGAAGTCGCTCCCTGGCAAGAGGAAACAGCGCTTCTGCCAGGCAACCTATCCAGCCTCGAGAGCCGAACGGTTAACGAAGGAGAAGGAGTAGAGAAGATCATCTCTGCAAACAGAAACACTCTGCAAAGACTACATTTGGGACAAGAGAGACATCTTGTTGAACAATACCAGCGGACAAAGATCGGCTTTCTCGACCAAATCCCACGGCCTTCAGATACCTTCTTCGCCTCCGCTTTCGCGCTAGAAACCATGCCCCAGCTCCGCGAACTGTCACTCTGCGGTCTTGACCTCACATCTCTTCGACCAACCTCGATCCAGCAGGCCCTATCCCTTTGTCAACTCGAGCGGCTATCTATCGAATCCTGCCCCGGCACTGCCGAACTTCTTGAATCCATAGCTGGCACGTTCCACTGGTCAGCCTACGCTTCGGACGCCCCTCAAAGTCCTCGCATACTTCCTTCGCTCAAGCACTTCCTCCTACGGCACGAGAACCCAACCACCACGCTCAAGGACGCCGTAATCCGCTTCCTCGCTTCCTTCACCGGCCTGCGCAGTCTATCCCTGCTGTTCGAGAACGCCGCGATCCTCGAACGCCCCTCGACCCTCATCGCCGAACACGGTCCAACCCTACACACTCTCGTTCTCGAATCGCGCATCCAACCCCGTGAGCATCTCAGCCTCGACACCTCCAGGCCCTTTGGCGTCGGCGGGTACAGCTCCGACCTGTGGGTCGACACGATCGACGACATCTCGCGACTGTGCCCTAACCTCGAGTCCCTGGGCATGGGCTTTCCCTGGAACGACGAGATGGTCCGCTTGCGGAAAACGGCGCTCCCTGCCCTGGCGAACCTCAAGACCATCCATATACGCAATTTCCCCGAGAACCAAGTTTTCAGCCAATTGGGCGACTACAGTATAAAGGAGTACGCGACCAAGTTCATTGAGTGGGCTTTCCCAGCGCTCCTGGGCGGCCAGAAACCCAGTCTCGAACAACTCGCGATCGGGCCGACGGTGTACGCAAGTCGATGGAGGACGGCGCCCGCCGTAGCAAGCCCGAACGGCGCCGCAAGGAACCAAGTGCCCGAGTTTTTGAGGACGCATCATTTCTGTCTGGATTGGGCCAAGACCCGATTTGGCCGCTGGAGTCCCCTTATCACGCCTGTGTCGGAGAAGTTCATGGAAGAGTTGGCCGGAGAGAAGCCGCTTCGAGGCGTGTTCGAGCAGGTCTGGTTGAGGTGAAGCTCTTCATTTTCTTATACTTCGCTTATTTGCGGGCATTTCTTCCCTGTGAGTAGCTTGCCATCTGCTGTCCCATCTCGGGGGATCATACAGGTATGGAGTACTTTCGAGTGCGGAAGATGGCGATGGACTTGCACTATTGGATCTGGCGTCGCGGTGTAGCCATGGATGGAGTTGGTCTAGGTTGATTTGCTAATGATACCCTCAAGCATAGACGTAGATATAGATTATGTCAAATGACATTGGATTTGGTAAAAACAAGTATAATAACGCTCTGTTCGCGTTTGTCCGTCAGTTGAAATGAGACTCCATCGATGTGCTCTGGTTTATAACTATCGACGTCTGTTGGGTAAAAGTCATGTACATGTTGACACACTGCTTTGCTTCCGCGTATTTCTTCCCGGACCGCGGATCCACCGGTCGATACAAGCAAAAGGCATATATATACATACTTATATACACAATATCACAAAATCTTCTATCATCTTGATCCTCTCAGGAAAGACGATAACGATCTAGAGATTTGATATAGTAATCTTCACTCCACTGCCTGTCCCTTCTCTGCTGGAACACTTTCTGTCCACTGGTCGGGCGCCTCTGCTCGATCCGCGGGTACCTCTCGGTTCCCAAGCGCATAGTCCAGGCGCTGTCTTCTGGCATCCAGGAAGTCATCACCGCTAACCCTACCACTTTTGGCGACTTGCTGAGATGGCGGACTATTCCCTGCGGCCATTAGAGTCTCGCCGACCGCATTTTGGGTACCCTCGGGCACGATCTCTTTGTGCTCCCCACTGGAGCCGCCACTGATCCAATTGGTTTCCGAAGTGGAATCCTCCTGTCCCAAAGAAAGCCGTCTCTCGCTGTACTCAGCAGTCCCACTCTGTGCCCGTCGCGTCCACACCTTGACCATTCTAAATTTGATGTCCTGGTCCTGCTGTTCCAAAGCCTCCAACTTCTCCTTGTCCTGGTCTTTCACAATGGCATTGGTCTTCTCGTCCCACACCCAGTCTCCGGACTTGCCGCCACTCTTGGCGACCACACGAGTGGCCGTCAGAACCATGGCTTTGTCGACGCCCTTGAGCATGTCGTACATGGTGAGGCCGGCCACGGACGCGCTGGTGATGGCTTCCATCTCCACGCCCGTTTTGCCCTCACACTGCACGGTGGCCGTGATGACGACGCCACCAAACATCTTGGCTTTCTGATTCAGACCCAGGGATGACTTGTTGAAGGGCACGGGCAAGCTCCCATTCATAAAAGGCTCCAGCCTAACAGACACTCCCGTAATGCTCAGGCCCGGGTGTGCAAGCGGGATCAGATCGGCCGTCTTTTTGGCGGCCTGAATCCCGGCTATACGAGCCACGGAAAGAGCGTCGCCCTTGCGGAGGCGTGCTGCAAGTAATGCATTATAGGTCTGACTGTGAGAAAAGAGAAGGACGGCCGTTGCTGTGGCAGATCGTGTTGTCGGCACTTTGCCGGCAATCGAAACCATGTGCGCTTCACCACTGGAAGTGAGGTGGGTGAGCGCTGGAGGCTGCTCGGAGGAGTCAGAAGACGAGGAGGAGCTCTTCTGCCGTACACTTGCCGCAGCAGCACAACCTGGCCTTCTTGTGCGGTCCACCCGCCATCGCGTGATTTGCCGTGTGAGGAATTGGGAGTATCTGGCAAGAGCGATGGTTCTGTCCCTGGCAGGCCGTCTCTGCTGCTTGAGCCGCAATCTGCTGTCGGCCCAAGTGCTTGTTGTAAATCCGGGAACGTTCTCTGACTCTTCCGATGGGATATATCGAAAACCTTCCCGCGTGTGCACATAGCGGAATGTGTTGAGTCTTAATCGGGCTTGTGATGCTGTCGATTGACTGTAAGCTCGACGGGTAACGGCTGGGTCAGGCGCCGCGCAGAAGGATATGTGTCGTCTTTGTGACCAGGATGTGTTGGGCGCTGAAGTTGGTAGTATATGCAGAGGAATGAAGGAAAGCTGGTTTCCTCCGACATGGGCCCTGGGCCGGGAAATGGACTGTAACCGTGGCAGGATCGGTGTGGAAGATCTGGAAGGCGAGTCATCTACAAAGCATGAAAGTCAGCATGAGCACTGACCAGACAAGCAATGAGCAAAACATATGCAAGGGCAGCGTATGTTCAAACTTGATATGTGGTCTATGTTCATTATAGAAATGGTCATGTCTTGCAACATAAAAGACGCTTTTATATCGCCGGAATGCATGAGCACCGGGGATTAGGACAAGATTGTCATGGCTTACCCACCGATGAGGATCATTGGTCTGTTTTTCATGTTTTCCAGCTCGCCCATGCCGGCATGCTTCTCCTTCTTTCGCTTGACGGCCATGCCGATAACGTCGAGTAGCTTAGCCTCCGACTCGGAGACTTCCAACTCACCAGTGCTATCGGGTACGTCGTGCCGTCGGCTCATCTCGAGTTGCCGGATGGCTTCCATGGCTTCGGCGTCAATGGGCTGCCCGTTGTTGGATTCTCTGAGAATGTCACGAAGAGAAACTTCGGCATTTCCAAATAGGCAGACCTTCAGATTGCCATCCCCTGTGATTCGGAGTCTATTGCAGGTACCACAGAAATTGTGAGTCATGCTAGTGATGAACCCGATGCGGCCTGCAAAGCCAGGGACTTTGTAGGTCTTGCTGGTGTCGTTCTTGTGGCCTTCGATTTTTTGGACGTCGGGATATTTTTGCCGGATAAGCGCAAGCATTTCGCCAAAGCCTATCATTTTCTTCTCTGACCACTTGTTCCCGTCAAAAGGCATGTACTCAATAAATCGCACTTCAATGTCTTGCTCTCGACCAAGCTCGACAAATGGCAGAATTTCTCTTTCGTTCAAGCCACGCATGACCACACAGTTAATTTTCAGCTTGATTTTAGCTCCCAACTTATTCATCTCCAAAATGCGGTTGATCGATTTCATAACAGCATCGTGCCCGTTCCTGCGGGTCATTATGGTAAACTGGTAAGGGTCGAGAGTATCCAAGCTCAAATTAACACCAGTCAAGCCAGACTCGACCATGGAATCAAGCTTGCGATGTAGAGATATTCCATTTGTGGTGATACACAACTCTTTTAGGCCGTTTGGTCGCAGATTACCGATCTGCTGCATCAAACCCACGATGTCTTTTCGTACAGTAGGTTCACCGCCCGTCAAACGAATTTTGTTGACGCCCTGATTGACGAATAATTCAGCAAGATAGACAATTTCTGGCGTTGTCAACAACTGCGCTGATGGCGACAGTGGCACGCCCTCTTCGGGCATACAATATACGCAGCGTAGATTGCATCGTTCGGTGACGGAAATGCGCAGGTAATTGTGCTCTCTTGAATAGTTGTCCGTCAGGAAGGAAGAGAAGGGACGTGCTTCACGTTCCTCTCGGATTTTTTCTAATCGGCGCCGCTCAGGTCGAGATTGCAAGACCGGTTGAACAGGATGCGCTTGCCATCGAGGAGTCTCCGGTTGGGCTGATTGAGGTTGTGTGGCCGCTGCGGTGGACAGGGAACGTTGGGGATAGCGAACCGGTTTGGTGTGGCGAAAGGATTGTGGCCTCGTCTGCCGCAAAGCTGTTGCGATCATTTGCTTGAATGCGACCTCGGCCATGGTGACGGGGAGGAACAGTCTCTGATGACTGCTGACATTGGGCAAAAAGCTAAAGGAAGGACTATATCGTCATTGTGAGTACAGACTCCGAGTCGGTTTGAGATAAAAGATGAGGCACGCGCGGAGAAGACAGGCAATTGTCGAGACGGGTCGCTGGGCCGAAGAGTTGCAACAGACGCAGGATTAGTCACAATCTTACTGCGTTGTGAGCTCTTGGTGTGGGAGTAGCGAAGGAGCGGAGATGGACGATATTCGACGCCACATAGCGGCGGTGCGAGGACTGTGGCGCTTGACATGATCATGTGATCAGCAGTTTAGCCTCGAAGCTTTCTGGCGCCCGCACCCACAACTCGCGCTACGGACGGGCTTACGAGTCCTTGTTTCCTCAAAAATTCTGCAGAATGTAAAGGTCAATATTAATGCGCAGGGCAGTACGGAGTACACTGTGAATGACTGTCTACAACACCGCGGCGATGATTCCATATCTGGTCATTATTGGCCGTGGTTGAGTCTACGTCAGCTCAAAGGTTGAAATTTCTATTCTTGCAATTTAGAGAGATACACATGGTGGTCGACCTGTTCACAGATGCTTCCCATACTGGTACTTCATGCCAACCGGAAGGCTGCTAATTGCTCGCTGGCCAACATTGTGGTAGGGCTGTCGCTCTTCACGTGCTTTTCAGCTCCATAGCAGCATCAAACCGTCTCCATGAAGCGCGGGTCTGATGTTTCATGTTCCGTGCTCCCAGTGTTTCGGAGCACGGTGCTTGTTATGCCTGAAAATTGTACCGGCGAGCGGGAAGGGATAATGTGCTGACCCATGTCTGACAAGCAAATGTTCCAGCTTCCATCATACAAATTTGCTTGCAGGCTCGCTTGATGCCTTCGTCTGTCAGATCAAAAAATCTCCATCTGACAGCATCCGGCAGTTGACGAAACAAGTCACCTTGATTAGACTTTCCAGGCTTGACCTTTACTGGTATCTGCACCGGCTGGCGGGTGTTGAGGCATTTGGATAGCCAGAGGACGAGATGGTTGATGCGAGTCTCCTGCTTGCAGATGAAAGTGTTTCTTATGAATAACGACATAAAACATAAGGTACCTTAAGACTGCATGATGCTGCCAATGTACTTGGCGAGTCACTCAGGTATGGCTGGCACTGCTTGGATTCATGAAAACAGTGGCGTGAGTGCGAGTGGTCGGTGGGTGACGACGAAATGCAGTTGCCGATGTTCCGGGAGTCTGTCGACTTTAAACCGGCATGAAGTGGCCTCAACCAGTTGTGCGGTGACATGTGGATCTGGGTCAATGACACAGCCTCAGTTGCTTCTCCTTGCGGCTTCTGCCGGCTCACCCTTCAGTCTTCCAAGTCCTATCCTCGACTGCCAACTTCTCATCCCTTTCTGTCTATCTCTCCTTCTCACACTCATCCGACACTCCTCCTTTCAACCCGCTATACCCTCTTCACGACCTCTGCAGAAGTCGACGGATACGACAAAGCAGAATCTTATCGACTCTGAACGACTCCGGACGACAGTGAACCATTGACGATACTCCTGAGTTGAGAGTTCTATTTTAGGCAACATCCAGAACGCGCAGGCATCAAGGCCCACGCACCGTTATCAGCATCACCACTCTCGGTCCAACAACATCTCCTCAACCATGAACCATCTCAACACCAACTTCGATCCTGACTCCTTCCTCAATCTCGATCATGACTTTACTCCTTCCTCGACCCCGAGCGCCAGATCTGTACCCATGTTGACTCCTCAATCCTCCACTATCCCAAACTCCGCAGCCACGTTTGCCTCAACCTCCAGTTCTCAATCCTTCCCAGCGCCGAGCTTTCAGTATGATGCATATCATCAACAGACTGGTATTCCAATAGGGGCACTAGCAAGCACCTTCAATATCAACAGGGCGAGTGGGCTACACTACAACGAATCGACTGGAGGGTTTGTGATGCCTACCGAGACCTTGAACATGCCTTTGAGCAATTTGGACGAGTTCGACTTCAGCCAGAATCCTTCGGACATGGACTTCGAGTCAGACTCTCCCAACGACCTGCCAACCATGTTCTACCCGGATCGATCCTCAAGTCAGGCTCAATTTATCAGCCCAAACACCCTGGTTGCTCCCAACAACAACGGCGCTGCCCCCATGCAACGTATCTATCCTGGCATGCACAGCCAGCAGGCCGCCCAGGCCAGGGCTCAACAGGTTCAGAAGCAAGAACAGATGGCAAGACAACAGCAACAGCAACGACCGGCAGGCCAGAAGCCCCTTCCTGGCCCTTCACCTACGAAGGCTCAGCCGGCCAAGGATCCTCTTGTCGAAGAGAGCATATCTAAGGTTCTGAACCGTATGAGACAGGCTAGCGTCGCGTCGACGTCGCTTGATGAAGACACCCCTGGTGCGGGCATGTCGAACATGCCCAGGATCAAGAAGGACGAGGACGACATGGATGAGGATGAACGACTCTTGGCCAGTGAGGCAGGAAAGAAGTTGTCCAGCAAAGAACGACGTCAACTCAGAAACAAGGTATCTGCTCGTGCGTTTCGCTCTCGCAGAAAGGGTAAGATTTCAACCTTGGACTCCATTGACCTACTCCGTACTGACTTGCTCTTACAGAATATATCACTCAGCTGGAAGGCGAGGTCGCTGTCAAAGTACAAGAAGCAACCGACCTCCGCAACCAGAACCAACAGCTTCGGGAGGAGAACACTCGTCTTACCGACCTCACTCGCATGCTACTCTCGTCTCAAGCCTTTTCCGGCTTCTTGCAAGAGCTGAGCCATTCGGGCATTCCAGCACCAAACCTTCTAAGCGAGTCTAAGCAACTGAAATCTACTCAGAGCCAACCTCAGGCTGTTCAGAAGGATGCTGCTGGACATAATGCTACCCACCAAACGCATGTCCAGCAACCGCAGATTGGGATGGCATTGATCCCCGAAACTCCTATGGACTTCTCCGCGTTTCAGCCCTCGAATGCCTGGATGACCGCGCTTCCTACCAATGATTTCCAAGTCTATTCGGTCAGCGAGCTACCAGAAGCTCCTGTTCTTGACCTGGAAGCATTGTCTGGGAAGTCAAACCCGGCATTTAGCACGTCGAAGTCTGTCAAAGACGCTCCCAGGCTCACGCAAACAACTAGACCCTCGATGGAGGCGGACGACAAGACTCAGACCATCCAAGTCGATGAGTCAGTCGCCCTAGATCGAGACGTTTTTGCCTTATATTTTGATTCCTCCTCCGCCTATGGCTGTGAAGAGTCTTGTACCATTGACGACTCGTCGTTACTTGCCAAGGAGGAGACGCTCTCGGACGAGGTGAAGCTGGACAGGCTTAAGAAGATGTGTACTGAGCTGGATGAGGCCTGCAATAGGCTTGTTGGTTTAGCTCCCAGTTTGGAGTTGGAACGTTGAACAAGTCAGTGTTGAGAATTCGAATGAGGTTTACTGGCTGTTGGGTCCATACCTTGTGCTTTGGGGTCCTCGGGGCTGTACATAGTTTATGAAGTTCGTTACGATCTCCCACGAGATGACTTTTATTCTCAGTCTGTTCCGTGACTAACCACGTTCTATGCACATGGCCATATAGTAGCCCTTTCTCGTGGTTCCTACCTCGCTCACCTCGCTATATAGTAGACCGGGCGACAGCAAGTCAATGCGCGGTTTGATTGGCGGAGCAAGACATGGCTCTGACGCATCCATACACTTCTTTTGGGCGTGCAACTTCTTTTCGAACTTTCACCCGAGAATCGAGTCACATCTTCCCACGCTCATTTGGGTACACTTTCTTCACGCGGCCTGACTTGTATTTTCTCGGCAGTACACATCTCGTTGTTGTCCGCCTCTCATGGTCATTCGTTCTAGAAAAGTATCGCCCTGGCTCCCTCCACTTCCGGTCTTGTCTGTCGACAGACATTCTCTACTCAGCAACTTTTTGCCCGATGCTCGAATGTCACCCCTCTTTCATGCCAGCCTTTCCTGATTCCAAGCCTTGAGCCCCTATCGATTGCCAGATATCGCCGATTACACACAGTCCACCTGCAGAGACAGACGTTCTACACCCACCTTTTGCCTCTACTTGAGTCGTCCAAAGTGCGCTGTGTGGCTAGGAATGTTTGCACACTAGGGAAAGGATCCAAAGAACGTCACGTACGAAGTTTGCAGAATCCAAGACAGCTGTTTTCTAGAAGTCGGGTGGAGAGAGTGCCATTGACACTAAAACAACTCGCTTCGTTGCGAAAGCAGGCTGCGCAGATGGAGAACCAGAAGCAGGGACTTCAGTCGGTCGGAGTACGGACAAACTTCCACTTCCAATTCATCACTACACCTACTTCCGATACGCCCGGCACCAGCCTGATACTGCACTTTGACACCAAGAGATACATTTTTGGAGAACTCTGCGAGGGCACTCAGCGGGCAAGCATACAACGCGGAATCGGGTTGCGGAAAGTCCGAGGGCTGTTCCTGGCAGGGAAAACAGAATGGAACAACGGGGGGTTGATCGGTATGATTCTTACTATGGCCGACGTACAGCAAGGCGAGATTGAGCCCAACGGTGCAAATAGTAGACGACCAAGGCTTCACATCTACGGAGGGCCGAAACAACTTCATTCTCTTGCCTGCGCTCGACGGTTCGTGTTCCGCACAGGAATGCCTTTGTCAGTTCATGAATTTGACGCAGATAAACATCGAGTCCCGGAACAAATATATAAAGATGACAATATCAGCGTATGGGGAATTGCGGTAAGGCCTGAAGCACCCGAGCCTACAGAGTCAGCGGGCACTGAACTTGCTGACTCCGACACCACATCTGGATCGAAGGAAGGAGTGGACAAGTCCCGAATAGACAGCGAGCAAGGCCTGCGGAGTCACATTGTGAACAACATGTTTGATTCCGACTGGAAGAGAGACCGCCTGGTCCAGTGCAGACTCAAGGATATCAAGTTACCTGCGCTCGTATGGGTAAGGGATCAAACGACAAAGGCCTTGACATCCTATACCTGCCACGACGAGAACAACCTTGGCGGACTGACTCTGGAGACGGATGTTTTAGTGAGGATGCCTTGGCCTGCCTCCACGGTTGAAAGACTTCCCAGGGTGTCAGGCCTTCCAGATAATGTCTCTATGTCTTACATTATCAAAGGCCATGCTCAGCGAGGGGCTTTTGATCCTGTCAAAGCAAAAAGCTTGGGCCTAACGCCTGGCCCGGCTTTTTCAGACCTAGTCGCGGGCAGAAGTGTCCAAAACGACGAAGGACATACAATTACTCCCGATATGGTCCTCAAACCAAGCCGACCAGGAAGAGGAGTGGCACTATTTGACATCCCATCAGCCTCCCATCTTCTCGACCTTGAGCAACAGCTGGGTGATCTTCAAGACCCGCTTTTCGAAGGAATTGAGGCTGCTGTTTGGATAACTCAAGGCACCTTACCCTACGATGAGCGGTTTCAGAAGTTGCTCCTCAAGCTCAAGCAGCTCAAGCATATCGTCTCACATCCAGACATCTGTCATGATTATATCTCCCAGGACTCGAGTGCGGTCTCGTCAATGCGGCTCTCCAAAATTGCTTCGGAGTTCTTCGTCGTCCCTCGATATAACAACTCGAATGGTTATAACCCTGTCATTCAATCGAAGGCCAATGATTTACAAGACTTGAAGGAGGTTCTTGGCGTCAAGGACCCCAACGTTGAGGTCATCGCTGCCAGGAGAGGACTAAAGATCCGTGTGGAACCAAATTTTGTGCTTGATGAAAGTGAGGTAGCACCTAACAAAGACTTGACAACGTTGAAAATGCATACTGACCCAGCGGTCATGGAACATCTACCTGACGATATGTCACCATATCGCAGGTCTTCAGCCACTGTCTCGAAAACCTTGACAGAACCGGAAGTTGTCACACTTGGGACGGGTTCTGCTGCTCCCTCCAAGTATCGCAATGTCTCTGCTGTTCTTCTACGGATGCCCGATGCATTGGGAAATTACCTATTTGACTGCGGTGAAGGAACGCTGGGTCAGCTAAAACGACTTTACACCGCCGAAGAATTGGACGAGATCCTGTTCAATCTCAAGGGCGTCTGGATATCCCATCTACATGCAGATCATCATTTGGGCACTCTCGCAATCCTTCAAACTGCCATGTCGGCTCGAGCACGCATGTCCGGGCCAGAGAGGCCTCGACCTGATCCTCCCTGTTTGATATCCGAACGCAACATGATTGATTACATGGACGACTATCAGTCTGTACTTGGGCTACGCACAGAGTCCCTCTGCACTCCAATCGCCTGTCACTGGATGGAGGGGATGTCACTTCGAGGAGAGCCATTTGATTTCAGTCAGACAAATATCCCAATAAAGGAGCTGCGAACTGTGAAAGTCAGCCACTGCCATGGTGCGCAGGCCATTTCCGTCACGTTCACCAATGGGTTCAAGTTCTCCTATAGTGGCGACTGCAGACCTAACGAGCTATTCTGCAAGATCGGCCTTGATTCAGATGTGCTTGTGCACGAAGCCACGTTCGACGATGGTCTCGAGGGCGATGCCAAGGCCAAAAAGCACTGCACGACTGGTGAAGCCGTCGGTGTTGCTCTGGGCATGAAGGCGAAGAACTTGATTCTCACGCATTTCAGCCAGAGATACCAGAAGATACCCGTGCTGAGTAGCGTTAAGATGCCAGAACATGTATCTGAGGCAGACTTGTTAGACGACGACGATGCCGAGATGACCACGGGCCCTGAGCTTGGTGCCCATGATGCCGAAAGCGATCCGCCTCAAACATCTGATGCCACTGCCTGGATTGAGCAGGACGCGACACGCAATCTCAACATCGGGGTTGCATTTGACTTGATGAGAGTCAAAGTCTCGCAGATAGCGTCGATGAAAAGGCTCTTCCCTGCAATCTCGAAGATGTTCCAGGTCGGGGAGGAGAAGCGGGAGGCAAAGCGCCAGGCGGTTGCTGCTGTGTTACGCGGAGAAGAAGAGCGCAAGATGGCTGACAAGCTTGCAAGGCAAGGGGCGAATAGGCAGAGGATGGCGCAGGCTCAGGCGAAAAACAAGCAGGCGAATCAGCAGAAGGGGAACAAGAGGAAATTGGAAACCGAGAAGGGGAAGGAGAAGGAGAAGGAGAAACATGATCCGGCCAGTAATGGCAGCATTGCCGGCACTGAGGCCATGGTAGTGCCTCAAGCCGGAGCAGAAGCACAGACTGGTGAGGGAATACCCGCAAGTGCGAGTATGAATGCTAAGTGTGCTCAGAACGGTGACGCTGAGGCTCACGGCAACGGCCTCGGTCGAGAGGCAGCCAATTCCAATTCCAACTCTAACTCCATCAACAGTCCAACATGTCTGCAGGCCGATGATGGGTCGGGCTCGATTGAAGCACAAGAGTGCACAGACAAGGCTGCAGAATATGTTGAATCGACCACCAGTCCGGCGAAAAGGCGCAAGCTGGACGTCCAGTCTGGGTAGAACTCGGCTTTGCGCGCATATTGGGATCTACATTGATCTGACCGGGGCATGTCCTGGTTGGACAACCGAACACTCGCCCACGCAGACGCCGAGATGGCGCAGCACCAACCCTCCTCTCCTCAAAAAGGGCACGATGGAAAACATTCAGTGGAAGTAGCGGCACCCGCCGTAATACTTCGCAAAACAAGTACGCAGCTTTCCACAAAGCAGCAAGACCCCGTCAAGGTCGTCGTCCACCTCCAGTGCTCGCTCGCGGCTTGACTGGTAGCACGTGCCATGGCAAGGTCCACGGGGAGAATCAGTGCTCACTGGGGTGATCAGTAGCACATGGCAGGCAAGGTCAAAAGGAAGAATTGACAACCATCCAGATGGCCAGCGGCCTGTGGAAAGCCTCCTTGCGAGTGAATGCACGATCCTCGACCGAACCTAGACCGAGTGAGGTGTGAATGAAATAGAACTTGGATTCCAGACGAACTTAGCGACCGCGTGGAATGAAGGTGTCCTTTGGTCTCGCCTTGATGGCTCTTCAATGTACCTTGACGCACCGAGATAGATAGACGTCGCCGTCTTTTCGACAATCCTTGATGATTACCGAGGTAGCTGTCCAATTTTGTCGAATTGTTCAAAGTCAAGTCTTGACTGTGGGCAGAGATACGTTTACACGAGGGTAGGTGCGAGGCAAGCCAAAGTAGAATTCTTTCCAAGTCTCCGAGTACTGGTGAAGAAGAGTCATACACATGATGTGGTGCATTCTTAATCTGTCTGTCTTTTGCGACTATCTACCTTTACCGCAAGGCAATCCTGTGGGGAAGCCACCAATAAGACGGCTATAAAGCACACTCTGTATGAATCTAAAGTGCCTTTCACAGACTGCCATGTCTGTTGCGGAACAATAAAAGGGGTGACCAGAATGACGGAAGGGGAAAGCGGCGTCGGAAGAAATAGGGGGGCCGTGATGGGGCGAATAGGGGTATCATCGTGCTGTCTGGGTGTCTGTGTGTTTATCTCCGAACAGTTGCGCCGTTATTATCATTCAGCCCTGCCAAAACTCCTGAACAACATCCAACACCTCATCCATGCGGCTTAGACATTCACAGACTACTAGACCGCGAAGTCCTTTTCGACCACACCAGGACGTGCTCTCGTCTTAGGTCTGTGTCCAGATGCTGGGCCTGACGAGAGCAGCGACTCCGGGTCCTCATCGGTCCTTGGTCCGCTCAACCAAGTCTGAACCCGATGCGTACCCAACTCGCAATTGATGCGTTGACGATGTCGTTTAAGTTGGGAGTTGTAATCGAATCGCGGCGGAAGAGGTGACGGTTCCGAACTAAGGAGGGGACCGTCAAGACGTGACGGGAGGTGTTGAGGCAGTTGCAGTAGATTCAAGGGCTGGACGCTTTCCTGGCCATGTTCAAAGGATGGTCGCTTGTCCACATGACCATTTGCTCCGTACCGTGGGAGGTCCGGCTCGTCATCATGTTTCGGTGGTTCCACTATGGTGTCGGCTTCTGATGAGAAATGACCTTTTCACGGACGGTGATCAGCGCTCTGACAGGGGGTTGAAGGTGCTGTGCTGGGCTGGGCGATGGGCTGGTATTGGGCAAGGATGGTTATAGGGCGGTGGAGGTCGATGCCGGGGAGGTGGATAGTCATATTCGGGGCTAGAGATATTCTCGACATCAAGTCATGACGGTACCTTGATGTTGAGTTTGTCGTTTGACCTGTTCTCTTGCCCAACGTGCTGCATTGGTCGTTCGCTGTGAGAAGTCGCGGCTGGCTCGAGTTTCTTTGATGAGTTTCGTCACCCATTCTTGTCGGTAGTAGTTGGACAATGAACCATCGGGGAACACTTCGCTAAGGTCGCTGGACATGGTTAGCTGTATGCAACATGGAGGAAAACAGCACCTACGCAATGATGCCCATGCAAGCTCTTAGAAGGCCTTCGTTGCGGTTCACGTCCTGGGACACAGTCTGCAGGAATTCAAAGATTGGTGGAACATAGTTCTGCAGAAGTTGCGCTTTCAAACATATCAGCAGTTGTATATGATGTGGTCACCTGATCACTTACCTTTTTGGGTGCCCTTGAAAGCTAGAATCAAGCCGGACCAGGCATCTGCAATACCTGATCGAAGGGAGACAATGTAGTCGAGCATATCAAACGACACATCATTTGCCACAGACACGTTGTTGGCTTGCTGAAGGACTTGAGCAACCACCGTAAGGTAGGTCTCAAAATGTTCGCCAATGCTGGTAGCGACGTCGCCAAACGTTTCGAGGATGGGCGGTTTGAGCTGGTTGGCAAGCTTATCGGACTATAGCAAGTCAGTCAAGATACACATGGAACACGGAGCATACATACCCTAAGATTGTTGAGGAGATAATTCATGAATGTGTCGCAATATGGTTGAGCCTTATCTTCCAATGCACGGACGATATCGCTTACAAGACCAATGGCCAGAGAGCACATGTCTGGCGCGTCCTGGTTGCCCAAAGCATTGTACAGATATGGGACAAATGAGTCCATATACTTGAGGAAATCCCCTGCCAAAGCATTGGCCAGTCCGCTGACAATCTGGAAGATGACTTCGGGAACGGAAGTCTGGCCTGTGACGTTGAGAATTTCCAAACAGGTCTGCATCACTCGATCGGCCTGCGGAGCAATGTTCTGCTCAAGTCTTTGAACAATGGCAAGCAATACACTGCTCAAGCTGACCTGCAATTCTTCGAGGGTGATCTTGTCGTCGATGCTGACAATTTGTTTCTGCATAGGAATGGTGCTCTCGAGGCGCTGGATAATGACGTTTGACAATTCAGCCACTATCTGTAAACTGTCGTGTGCGGCATTGGTGACAAAGCCAGCGAGGACTTCATACGCGGCTGTTCGAAGTTGGTTGTTGGCGCCATCTTTCTCGGTGACTGCCAGAAGTGAAGTGATGCTGTCCTGGAAATGTGGTGTCAGAGCATTTGAAGCTGCACCGTCCTCACCGACAAATCGCTCAGTCAGATTCAAGAGAGCCAGGCAGCATGACGCGGCAATCTTTGGATTGGCCATCAATCCATTAAAGAGAGCAGACATCAGAGGTTGAAGGTGTGTTGATGGGTCGATACAGTCCGAGCAATAATCGCAGATTCTGCTCAGGGCATATGCGGCCGAATCTTGGACCTGGATGACAGGGTCTTGCATCATGCCGATCAAGACCGGCAGTGCCTGCTTGACAAGCGGATCAAGAGTCTTGATATCCGGACCATCCATGATGGCTCCGAAGGACGAGACGGCGGCATCTCGCTTCGTCCAATCTTCGCTGCGCAAGTTTCCTTCCACAAATGCAAGGACAGCTGGCACAATTTCACCGCCAATAGTCTGAGCGTAGAGCTGCAGACACTGATAAGCGGCACGGGCAGTGTTGTACTCATCATCGGCGTCATCCTCCGAGACCTTTGTCATCAATTGAAGCAGGACGGGAACGACCTCTCGGGCCGCAACTCTGGCAAAGTGGAAGTATGGACGCAATTCGGTCGAGCCTTCTTGTTGTGCTTGTGTATTGTCGTCTTCGATGCTGATTTCCTCCTCACAGACAGTGCACCAGAACTCGATGGCCAATTTTGCAACATCCTCCTCATCATTCTTCATGCCTGCAATGGTCAAGCCGAACAAGGCCTTCTCCATATAAAACCTCATTTTGTCGTAGTAGATGCCCATGATGCGGTTGAGAGACCCAAAGGCAGCCGCTTGCACTCTCGTGTCGTCTGATTGAGTGGCCTCGCACACGACCTGCATGATGTAGTTTCGTTCGCCCTCATTCTCAAAATTGCTGCGGATGAACTCGGTAGCGTCACTGAGAGCCGATAAGGCAGAAAGCCGAACATCTTGGTTGACCTCTTCCTTTCTCGCACCCTGCACGACTGCCGTGAGGATGGCATTGGAGTAGCCCACCAGGGATTCCCGGAGCTCAAGGTCGTCTGACTCGCAGATAAATCCGATACACGTGAGGCTAGATTGCTTCAACTTGTCCTCGCCGGCACCGACATTGTGGACTAGGGCAGGCATCAAGTCAGGCCACTCATTGCGAGGGAGCTCAATGGCAGCAATGGTTGCGATAAGCTGGGCCGAAGAGAGGGCAGCCTGTGGCGTAGCGTTCAGTGTCTTGAGTGCCAGCTCTTTGACCTGTCTCTTGATCTGGGGATCGACGCCCTGCAACCATCTTGCTTGTACTTCTCTTAATCGAGTGATGTCACGGTAAGAAAAGGCATTTTTCAGGGCGAGACCAGCAGCCTGTCGGACTGAGGCGCTGGCTTGGTCGTTTGCGAGTTCTCGGGAGAGGATGGAAAGGTATTCGGACTGAAAGAAGGGCACGATTAGTGAATTGACAGACTGTTGGATGTAGAGGCTGAGACGTACAAAATTTCCCTCGCGGGCTTGTCTGAGTTGTTCTTCAGCATTGCCCCGGATCGCCGCATCTGATGGATATTAGAGGACAATTGGAAAGTCTGAAGAGGATAATTTTGTACATACCTGGAGAAAAGGTGCTTTCTAAAACTTGGTTGACGTCCATGGCTGCTGAGTCGATCAGCGGTCAGGAAGGGAGAAAGTGGTCAAAGTGCCGCGGAAAGGCTGCACTTTGTCGGGCTTTAAGGAGGAAGAATGGTATTCAGATGGTGCAAAGTGGAAAAGCAGCGCAGGTCTAGAGTCAAGGAAAGAACGACCGGCAGGATGTTGGAAGAAGGTGAGAAAGAAACGCGGGTCGAGTGAAGAGTTGAGAAGGGACTGACTGCAATTGCAGTTTGTGGTGGTGTTTTGCAGAATTGGGACTGATGTGGGATGTTGATACTTTACGGGCCTGGCCGCCTATGACCTGGCAGTCTCCAGTCTGCAGTCTCCAGTGCCTTTAACCAGTACATTAACCAGTTCCTACCTACTCCGTATAGCCTAACCAGGATCCATGGACTATCTCACGGTTAAGTCATTAGGTCATTCACTTCTGTCTAGGCGGCATGAGGAGTCCCAGAGAGTTCCCAAGAAGGCTCCCTAGGCTCTGTTTTGCCCCTCAAGTCGCCTCCGGAGTCATCCAACTCTTTCTGTCCTTTGCTGTCCTTTCTTCCTCGATAGCATATTGACCATGATGACCCCAAGGCCTAAGTGAATGACCCCGAGAGAGACCCTAATCAGTCGGCTGGGCCGGAGGCGTCTCGCTTATCCTGTCAGCCATAGCCAATCGCTGCTCGGACCTCTTGATGTGCCTCATCTTCAATTGTCAAAGCCTCATTATTGACCCTTTGTGCAAGGTCAAGCAAAACAGTCCTATATCGTCCACCACATGGACCATCGCCATATTCCACCACAAGCCTTCGTTGGCTTTGACACATGCATAAAATGGTTGTCTGCAAGCCCTATATGTGTTACGGCCTGGACCAGACTACTTCGATGTGGCCAGCAGTCTGGGTTTTCGAGGCTTGCGCTCATCCAGTCATGACTTCGTCGCCTGCATCACCGCCTCGTCCATCTTCGGCATCAACAGCAGCGTCGAGATCGAGCACGACATATCCCAAGCCAGCTTCGTCGATCACAGCAACCACCCTTCGTCCAATTCTGCCATTGACTTCGAGCCTAGCCGGCCTCATCCCGGCGTCCATCCTCCCGGCTTCAAAGACATGCTGAAGCTCCCAGCCATGTGCTTCATCACTCGTGACCTGTCGGCTGAACAACCTGATATCAGTGGCTGTAGCAGCAAGGGCCATAACCGCGGTGTCGTCGACGAGCTTGACGTCCAGGATCTCCCTCACTTCGGGAATCTTGGTCACCGCATTAGATATTGTGGTGAACTTCAGACCTTTGCCTCCTTCTTGCTGTAATTTGACGACCGCTTGCCGAACATGGCTCTCCTCCTGCTTGTCTTTTGACACGACAAAAAGGCGGAACAGCTCATCGTCTTCCTCGTCCGGCGCAACCCTGAGGTCGATATTTTGTCCATCAGTTCGTGCCGGCAACTCCAGCATGTAGCTCGGAAGAATGCTCTTTCTGAACGTCTCTGCAACCTGCCCAAATACTGCCTCAGCTTGCTTCTGCATTCGTTCGACCAATTGCGCCAGTGTAGGCATCTTCTTGTCCTTGCTGCTGCCTGCTCTTCTTTTGACGTAGTCGGCATAGAACCCAGCGTCTGTATCTTCTCCAAGCAAATCACTTGCCGACTGCTGCTGCCCATCTGATCCGATGTATTTCTTCGTCCTGCTCTCCTTCATCGCGCCACCCACATACTCCAGCACCATCTTCAGCTCACTTTCCCCGGTCCAGGATTCTCTCAGCTCTTCCGCCCTCTCGCTACCTTCTTCAAGAGCTTCGACTTCGCACTCCCATTTCAACCACTTCATGAACGCGGCGAATTCTTTGATCTCGACACCAACATCGAGGAGTAGATCCTCGGCAAGGATTCCCAGGACATCAACGGTTTCTCTAACCTTCCTAAGGCTGATCTCACCAAGTCCCAATCTCGAGCTTGTCGGGCCAAAACGAGCAAGTCCATCAAGCCTCGATAGGACAACCAGACACCTCTCCAGCGCCGGCATCAGACACTCGCTTGTCAGTCTCCGGACAATATCAAGGCAGTCCCCGACAGCCTTATCCCATCTCTTCAGACCTCTTTCCCCAACTTCATCGACCAACCACTCCTTGAACTTCGGATCACAATATCCGGTGACAGCAAGATGGTGTGCTGCATAGGTAAAATCCGAATTCTCGTCCGCCTCGGCCAAAGACTCGTTGATGTTCCGTAGAAACCTCGTTGGCAAATCAAATGCCGCCTTGACCTCTGCAACCAATTGCATCTGAACCTGCGATATATACCGCAACAGATTACCCAGTTGCGTCGCTTTCCTGGCCACAAGAGGCAAGTTTCGCCCGGTCTGAGGTATGAATCTCAGGTCTAAGCTGACGAGATGCAGACTCGAGTCGTTCCGATCTCCAGCCGACTGCTCCACGACAAGAAAGATGGTTGACAGAAAAGGATGACTTCCCACCCTGATCACTTTCGCCTTCTTAAAGTCGCCCGGCAAACACCCACCCACATCTACTGCTCCAATCTCGAAGGAGTCAAAGACTCTCAGATGCACTGCACACCGGCCGTCGTCATCACCCTGCAAGCCCATCAAGAGAGCATCCACACTGTCCACGCTGCTGCCAGGCCCAGACCCTGTTGGTCCACTCGCATGAAATACAGCGTCCACGCTTGATCTCGAGCTGAAAATATCGTCGCCAGTGCCTACCCCTTGCGGCGGCAAGGTTGCAAGTCTCGGCAGTGACATTTCGACATCCAGCGCGCTGAGCTCTCGCGGCAGATCAGCCTTCAACCGCAGTAGCTTGTCCACATCAGCTCTTAGACCGAGGATATGGTCGAGCGTGACCTGAGAATCGGGCTGTTCAAGACGTAGCCGGATAGCAAGAGGGGAAGGAGAGGCAAAGTGAGTGTTCCAGGACAGAATGGTCGGGGTCAATGAGCGTGACTCGGGAGAGGATGAAGGTTGCGTCGATCTCGAACTTGTTCGCAGTTGTGCCTGTGCCTGTGACTGCGAGGAAGAGAAGCTACCGCCTGTGCCCGTCGATTCCCGCAGGCGAGGGCGGGTAGATAGTCGATGGGCAATTTTGCCCGTGAACGCATTGATCAAGGATACTGTGCCATCTGCACACGCAACTGCGAGGATTTGTCCTAGCGATGCATTGAACGTTAGCTATTATGTCTGAACACCCCCAAGTCCCAGGCAAAAGGGGAAAAGAAAAGAAAAACCCGAAGTGAAAGTAGAAACCAAACTCACCATCTCGTCTCCAGGTCACCGCCCTCACAAACCCTTCCACACCCGCCTCCTTGCCTTGTTCTGCTCCCCTGTCCTCACTATTCCGCAGCACACCCTCACCCTCATCGTCACCATCCCCATCACCCTCAGCTTCGGTCTCAAAACTCGCCCCAAACACCCTCTGCCCATTCAATCTCGATACATCGACATGACCACCACCACCCTTCTTCGTCACCATCACCGTGGCCACCAAGTCCATGGTCGGACAGTACGCCACCAAGTGCGGCCGACATGGCTCGATGAGTGTCCGTGTGGCGACTGGATGCATCGTTGCGATCGCGTCGTAGTCGTCGTACTCTCAAAGAGTCCCTTGCAAGCGATAACAACCTTCAAGGCTTGTGATCGACTTATCGATTTTATCCTCTTCCTCCCCGGACCCGACCAAGAGATTCAATCGGCTACGCGGCCGTTGCGCACCAGACCAGACCTGGCTATGCAATACCACTGAACTGTGCTTGTCATGCCATTGACATGGTTGTTGCTGATTATGGTCTTTACCATTAACGATGCAGATGGATTCGTTGACGTGCAATACCTTAGCAGAGGCGGCTACCCCGTACGGCTCGACGGAATGTTTGTCGATTGGTCGCGTCTGCCTCGCGCGTTCCGTTTTAAACGCCAATCATGAAGATGTGAATTGTAGACAGCAAGACTTGGTTGATTGGCATAAACGTGTCAAGCGTAGAGTCAAATGGTAGTCGTCCAGACCGGTCATCAACAAAAGCGCTTGTCAAAACAATTTCAAGAATCACTGACGTGAAAGATCATGGATGTTTATCAGGATGTTCGAGGTCCGAAGTTGAATGGCTTCCTGCCAAGCCCTTTTTCCCATTATCCCTTTTTCTACTCCATATCCATACAGAGATGATGGGAATCTACAATTTGACCCTCACTGGCCACTGGATCTTTTATTTACAATAGTACTTGTCTCTTAGTCTCCTGTCCACTGTGACAAGTCTGTGATCATGATGCCGTTCATGCAGAATCTATCATAATCTCCCCATTTTTTGGCCTTTGCCAGTCAAAAGAAATTCGTAACATCTGGGGTCCTGTTGTCCATCTCTTCTCGCGTGACATCGTATATAATCACAAATAAGACCGCCATACAATGCGGTCGACGCTATCAGGGCCATGTAGAATCAAGAGAAAGATCGTTAGCTGCGTGGAAGTCGAAGGAGTGGTGACCTCAAATGGCAGCCATGATTGGTGGGGATGTACGACAATATGAGTCAATGTTGAAATAGTTTCAGCGGAGCCAATCAAATCAATGCTGTTGTATCATGCCGCCAAGATAGCTCAGCTCGTCGAGAAGTTGTTGCATGCTCGAGGAGTGTGGAAGACTCGTCTCCCCGAGACCCGTCACTTGAGGCCGGAATTCCGCTGGTCGATGATGGTCTCCAAGAACCAAAGGAGACACGATTTCGTGGGTGTCTGTTGGTTTGAGTGTCACGCCAGAACTGACCTCTTCCGAGGGTAAACTGTAATGCTGGAATTTGCTCCAGGAAAAGCTTGCTTCCTTGGCACTGTCGAGATCGGCGTGAGAGCTTGGTGCTGCAGAAGAAACGACTGAGCTGATTGTTGAAAGGCTGAGTGCCGTAGGCAAGCCGTTTGGTTGGGAATGCGGGTACTCTTCTGTTTGCATATCGTTCGGGGTTTTGGCCTGATTGACAATCTCAATGGTCTTGAAATCGGCAAAACCGCAGTCTTCATCTACTGGCGGACTCATCGGCTCAATATCGATGACGCTCGAAGAATATTCCGATTTAGGTGAGATCCTCGTGGTGCTGAGAGTCCAATCGGAGAAGTGGCTTCGCTCCTTGTCGATGTAGCTATCTACATTGGATCCTGTCTCGATAGTTGTACTCGAGAATCGGCTTTGTAGATTCTCCATCTCGGCAAGTAGGTGCTGTGTGGGAGACCCATCAACGCTGCTTGGTGGGTAGGCCGAGGAGGGCGTGTTTGGCAGAGTCGGTAGTCGTTTCTCGAGGTCGATTGGTACCTGGCCATCATCACTAGATCTTTGAGCTTCGATCTTGACGGCCGTCAATGGTTGGCCTGGCGTGGTTGCAGGAGACGCCACTTCTTTCAGAGTCTCCAGTGGTCGATATGGGGTGCTTGTTGGCTCGGGCTGTTTTCGCTCTGGAGTGCTTCCCATCGTCAATGGGTTTCGCAAGGACGATGGCTCCCTCGAGAGCGATCGTTGTCTACGGTGCTGAGCAAAGGAAGCTATTGTGACGGGTGCCGACCCTTGGACCTTTGCGTCGAAGTCCTGACGCAAGGCCAGCCCGCCCGTCGGAGCAGCTGATGGAAGATCGGTGAATTCGAGTGGTTGTGCGGATTCGACGGTGGATGAGGGGGGTGTCACACTGCGCCGCGCACTCCCTCGCGAAAGGAAGGGAGCCGGACTATACTCCGGACGGCCTCGATCCAAGGCACTGTCTGGGCTTGCTATACGTGGAGATTTCAGCGCCCGGATGGCGCCTATGATGCCCGCAGACCTGTTGCTCCCGCGCGAAACCGACCTGCTCGGAGCTTCGAGTGATGGTTTCTTGCTCAATCTGCCAATTCTCAATGTCGTGGCACTGCTGGGCTGGGAAGGTCCTCGGGATGATGATGATCTGCCTCTTCTGTGATCAGCGCTCACTGGAGAGCTGCTTGAGGGCCATGGTTGTTGTGCTAAGGGAGGTGATGTCTTCAGCCGCGGCAAGAACGGTTTAGCTGGTACCGGGCGAGGGTTCATGAACTTGTCGGAGGGGTCCATGGTACGAAATTCGGAGCTGGTTGAGCTCACACTATCGTTGCGCGATCGGCTACTGCTTAAAGCAAAGGGGACATTCAAGACATTGACGAGCTGACCAGGAAGGAGAGGGCAGGCTGTTGTTGAAGGCTCGGCCGAGTTATGGAATTCGATGTCGTCGTCAAGTGTATACTGCAGAACAGGAATAAGTCAAGATTCGGTGGAAACAAGGGCGTGGGCAGCCATACATAGTACCAGTATGTTCCTCCCATTCTCAACCCTCCTTCCCTGGGAGTTCCCGTCGACTGATGGCCTCCGTCGCAGATGATGTTGGAAAAGCTATGGCATCCTGACCAATGCTCCGGGCCCGTGCGTGTATCTCTTTGCATGGGGTATGCGGTGGAGAAGTTGTCCCAGGAACCATAAAGGCTCACTGACCTCGTCTTGGGAGGAACACGGCTGTTGCGCACGATCAGTTGGTATCCAGGGACAATGCAAGGTAGCAACGTACACTAAAAAGGTCATGAGGGTTGTTGGAGCCATTCTGCTGGATTATGTAAGTCGTAGATGGGCTCCCCTTTTTTCTTGCAAACAGCGACCTCGCAACTTTGACAAGGCTATCTGGCCTGCAGAAAGCCTGTCTCGAGCAATAATAACAAAGCAACCCTCTGAATCGGGGGGACTGAAATAATGTCGAACTCCAGACCAGCTGGCAGGCGACAATGCAGTTGAATATCTGTGGTAGAGATGCGTTGACGAAGAATTATAATCGAGTCTCGCCCACGCCCGGTGACGCGACGAGCCCTGTCGAGCCAGAAGGCTACAGGAGGCTTCAAATTGGATGGGTATTGCGAAACTCAGGCCGACCTCAAGGCGTAGGGTCCAGCGAGATGCGTGACAGAAGCATGATTTTGCAGGAGGTGGGGATTATGGGGGCCGTGCTGAAACCGACCGAGGGCACGTCGAGAGCGAGTTCGAGATGTTATGTTTGGAGAGCGCTTGTTTGAGGATTGGATGGATGTCCGGATGATGGCTGTGATGTCGAAATGAGGCCAATGACGAAAAGCGAGCGTGGTGCTGTATGAGGCGGGCAGGCGCTTGATGATGGTGATTGCAGGGTAAGAGGAATCGCTGGGGCCAGGCGCTTGCTGGTGCAGCGATGTGGGAAGTTTCGACCAACCACAAGTGGCAAGGCAAAGGAGGGAGATGACTGGTCGTTGGATGGAGAGGACGTGATGAGGCAAGAGACTTGAGAGAAGGAGACTGTAAGATTGCAGTCATTGACATACACAGTAAAGGACCAAATGCGAAGTACAGAGTAGGGCGGACGAGAATAGATTTATCCCGACCAGCCATGATGGAAGTCAAAGCCGGTCACGGCGCCAGATCATCTGGGGACTATTATATACCTCCGTAACTGTACTCCGTATGGGCTGTCAAAGTATCATGGATGGTAGGACGTGTGCACTGTGGACGATGGGGTGGTGGGTGGTGGGTGGTCACTCAGCACTGAGCACTGAGGGTCAAAAGTCCGAAGCTGAAAAAGAGGGTCATGATATCGAGCTTGTCCGGTTTTCTCGTCCTACAGCTCGAAGCGAGCGACGGTGTGAGGAAGCGAGGTTCAAAGATCGGCTTGGGACAAGCGAGATAGGAGTGGATGGCTGGACTATTGACTCAAAGAACCTGTTCGCATACGAAAGCATAAGAAAAGGGCCGTCAAGGGGGCCTTGAATGGGACAAGCTCGACAAAGATGGATGATGATGGCTGGAAATGATGAAATTGAATGGGCCTTTGAATCAGCCGCAATCAGGACCCTAAATTCATCAAGCAGGAGAAGATTCCTTGGTTGTCAATAATAATACCATAATAAGCCTCCTACCCACGGTGGGTAATAATTATTATCCTCCTCCTTACGGATACTCGTTAAATTCATCTCATCAACTTAGATTCATCCAAGCCTCCCAATTTGGGGGTGCCGCTTGATTGGTCGGACTTGGTCGGCTTCAGCGATACACTTTACGCCATACTCCGTAATGCCAACTCTTTTCTTGATCTTCACTGCCTTCACAACCAGGTCTTGAACAGGTCTCGAACTCATGCCAACAAATACTTGTACAAAAACAAAAGGGCACGGCATCTTCACCATCCAAAAGAGGGCACAACATCCAACTCTCCGTACGGAGTACTGTGTACTTTTCCCAAAATTAACACGACACGACACCGGCTGCAACTCGCCGAGTGAAACTGGTGACTGGTGACTGGCTTCTGCTGCAAGGTACCACCAAGACGAGACTGGCTCCTACAGTACCTCGTAACCGCTGTGGGTGTCGGCTCTGGTGTGTAAGATATGCCTAGGAGCGTAAGAGGATGTAAAGCCGCAGGCGTAAGATATAGTGTCCACAGGCGGCAAGAGCCAACACCGCCCACCATCCTGAAATTACCCGCAACCAGCCACTCAAATCCCCTCCCTGCCCTCTCCCTGACCTCGGTCGAAGAACGGTGCCTCGAAAATGACAAGCCTTAAAGAATTGGTCTGCTACCTGATGTAATACGTTAATTCATAAACACCAAGAGCAGTGCTGTACGAAGTACGAACTACTTTCGCCTTCAGTATGTCTGTTCAGTGAAGAGATCACTAGGCCATCCATCAGTGCACATCTTGCGCAAGGAGACGTCATACTAGTATCCTATCTCCCTTCGCGGTGCAGTGCAATGCAATGCAAAGTAGTAATACATCTCAGAAAGCTGCACACCTCCCCTGAGAAAAGCAGGCCTGTCCAGAGCTGGGTGGTTGGTGGACTGGCTCCTCTCTACAGGCTCTTCCCTCTTCCCATCTCCCATATCCATTACCATGATGCCCCTAAGGTGCCGCCTTCCTATCCAACCGCCTCACCACACTGCCCAAACACACCTTCAACAGTCCCGCCGCCGTCAACTGCTCACCATCCTCACCGTTCCACAGCACCGTATCCACCATATCGCGAATGTGAAATTGTCCGCTCAGCGCGTCGTCCAACTCCTTCAGATTCTCTCCAGCTTCCGGCTCCCTACCGACCTGGAAGAACTGGATGCCAACCTGCCACGGCTCTGCGCTGAATGAGTCCAACTTCTTCGCCGCATTGACGATGACGCTTTCAACGTCGTCGCTCGGCACGCCGTCCGTGATCACGATGATGTTCAGGGGCTTGACACTGGCCTCGTGTCCGTGTGCCTGACGCTCCATCGACTCCGCCACCTCAACCAGGTACGGCTTGAGGATCTGGTTCAAACGGGTCCCTGTCGGGGTGCCGCCCAGGGGTCGGACGCTCTGGAACAGGGTTTGCACGGCTTGGGTCGTGGTGATGTTCGTGTACCCGCCCAGATGCGAGTTCGGATTCCGGTGGTTGAGGAAGTAGATGTCGATGCCGTCGGCGTCATAGGCCGTACAGATCGGTGCAATCGCGGCAAGCGCTGCGGATGTTTCTCGCCAGCTGCGTCCCGCCATAGAGCCACTGTCGTCGATCACGAAGACGGTGTCGAACTCGCGGAGGAATGCATAAGGTGAGTCGTCAGAAACTTGCATTGGCGTCGCAAGATCTGCTGGACTATTCGGAGTGGCCGAGTATGGAGGTGGTGCGCTCACAGGCGCAGCTGGTGGTGGTCTCCGAGTTGGCGTGGTTGTGAAAAATGGGTTGGTCGTGTCATTGCTGCGACTCGCAGCCGATGCGCGTCTACTTGATGCTGATGCTGATGCTAAGTTTGTTGCATCGCTAGATCGCTTCGAGGAGAATCTCTTCATGAAAGACATTGCTGCATGTGGTCCCCGTGAAATCCTTCCTGATGATGCTGATGATTGAGAATGAAAAGAGTCGCGGGCAAGGAAGATGGGGTTCTCCATTTTGAGTGACAAGTTAATGAAGTCAAAGGTAGTTACACTTTGGTGAAGGAAAGCGCAGTCTGGTTCGGTTTGTCACTGACACGTGGGTTAGGCACTGTTTTGTTTGCTCGTGACACAGTGATAACAAAGGAATCTGTTAAGGTATCCTCTTTTCTACATGGAAGTCAAACCTGCTGGCTCGGCAACCCCCAGTGCTTTATATCAAGTCCACCACTGTTTAAGTCAGGCTTTGTGTACGCATGTCACACGGCAGAAAGGGGTTTGCAATGCCCTCCTGAGGTTGCCACGAGTACGCCTGACACGAGCGCGAAACAATGGACTCGTGATTAGGAATGTAGATAGCCCTATCCACTATGGCGTGCTTGATGCTGTATCTCCAGTCTTTCAAGCATAATATAGTACGAGGATGGCTGCCTCAACCGCTCAGAAGAACACGTCCAAGGCACTGTCCCTTGATGAGGCTGTGCCCAGCTTCAGCCGACCCCTAATCCAGCGGGTCCAGCCAATCAAATTCCTGATTGGAGCTTGCTAAGAAGGCTGAGCCTGGTGAGCCTGTGGCCACCGCTGCACAGCCTTGCAGGGGCCAATTCCCCCGGTATGCCTGGACCCCAAGGGAATTCTACTACGCACAGCCTAGTGGCACAACTTCCCACCGTCGCCGGCATGCAAGGCTGTGGAATCACTCCATCTTGTGTCACTCTACCCCGGACCAAGTTTGAACCCCTTTGCCTACACTGTTTTGAGAACGTGGCAAATAGCCGCCTCACTAGTGTGTCAGGAGCAATGCTGCTCAAGTAGTGATTCGCTGCAGATGGTTTCGGTGAACTGAACAAGGCCGCTATAGCTAGCATACGGGGACGTATCTCGGGTCCGTTCAACCGAAGGCAGACTCAAGTCACCGTGCACAATCGTCAGCTGGACACAGCTCCGAATGAGCGGAATCTTAAGGATTGCACTGCCGAGCAGCTCCGTCTCCCATCACTCATTCTCTGTACGATAGTCAGCAGCTCCTCTATCCAGCCACTCCTGGCGAGAAAGGCGGATAAGAGCCAGAGTACATGGAATCATCCTGGGACGCCGTCATCGGCTGATTCCAGACATATTCGCGGCATCCGTAGAAGGTCCCTCAGTAGTTCTTTGGAAAGAATAAAGTATACAGTATATAACAAGATTGAGAGCCATTGATAGCAAAAAATGTACTTGTGCACCTGACCGGTCGCAGGGCGGTGCATTCGAATATTCAATCAACCAACGCCACCCCGAGTGTCATCACGCTGAAGGCTACGCACCTTCTCTTCATCCAATGCTGTTATGATTCCGCGTGCTTCGTAAATCTTGGTCGTCTCATTTCATCCATTCGTTATAAGCCTTCGACAAGCCCAACACATAAGCAGACAAATGCCTACCATGAACAATGCCCTGTCCCAGGTCAATACGCGCCATGCCTGAATGCATCGACTGAATAGCAACATGTGGTTCCAGCTTGACGCTTGACGCCTGATGGCCGATGAGAGCTGCACGTATAAGAGGCTCGTCGCAAATATCGAATCCCAATGCACAATGCAGAACTAATGTCGCTTGTATTTCTGCGCAGTACGTTAGCACCCAACGGAGTGAACCTGGATGATGCAACACCACATACCTCGTCAATTCTTCTCAGGTTCTGTTTGTCCAGCATATTGCCTGCTCCCATCAGTGTCTGCCCAATTGCCTTCGTGGCACCAATAGCCGGTCGTAAAATTATGGTTGGGCTTTGCTTCAATATTGCCGCAACTGCTCCCTTGGCACTGCCACTAGCCATCACTTCTCCAGGTACGGCCACGATCGCATCTTTTGCAATCAGCAGATCTCGTTCTAAACTGCCATATGCCGTTCTCAACCCCTGCCTGATACCGATTGGCTGATCGGCGTAGAGAGAGATCTGCTTCGTAGCTTCATCGTCTCCATCTGGATCTTGGATCTGCTCTCCTTGGACAAAAAGACCTTCTGTGTTTTGCAAGACTTGTTGTGTACCGATAGCCATCTTGGCGCCTAAGTTGACCAGTTCCGTTGTTGTCGTTTTAGCAAATGCGAGGGCACCTTTTTGAATGCTTCGCACAAGTCTTCCATCTTTGCGATACTCACGGATAGGTACTGCAATGAGGTCTCGGACTCCGCTACCGACGTCGACCAGGGGACGTATGGGTGCTAGCCCAGCAAGAACTCCAGGAAGCTGGTTGCGTTTGACATCCGGCATCCAAATGTTGTTGAGCATGATTCCGAGGCGATCAAATCCAGAAACTCCATAGAGAATGACTCTGCGTAACACCATATCTGCCCGGTCAAGCACAAAGAAATTCATGAACTCGGTAGTCCGTCCTGAGCGCAGTCCACCATAGTCAACTCGCTTGGGCTTGAAGTCGAGTTTGACTTGGACAGCATTCACCTCAGCCCGCTGTAGGAAGGGCGGATTGGACGGTACATCAGATGTCGGTGCGCTGTCATCTTTGAACTCAAAGAAACGGCTCATGAAATCCAACGCATCCTGGTCGACGTGCAGTCTCAACGGAAGAACCGTGACCTTGAGCACCATTTCAGAGGCCGAAAGCTCCGCAACTGGCTTCACATTCAGAAGCTCGATATGCACCATGTTGGTACCTACTTCTCGTTCGCCTGCATCCTGCATGTACGTGGCAAACTTCTTCCAGGTTGAGGTAGGAACATGGTCGAATATCTCGAGCTTTCTGATCCGAACGTCCACCGAACTTTCAACCTCCCCACTCCCTTGAGGGAAGGCCACAAAATCAGCAGACACTCCCTCGAGTTCGAAAGCCATTTTATGATGTTTGCTTCGATTCAATTTGAGTCTTCTCTGCCGAGGAACAGTGTTGGACTGGCGATGCGACGTGGTTGCCGTCACAGTGGTCCCTGTGGCATAGCTCCCAGTCTCGCTTACCATGTCGTCGATATCGTGGTTGATGGCCGCCGCAAGCTCTCTCGGATCCTTGTTGGCAGGGATCCCAATGTAGATCGAATTGAACAAGAAATCCCCAATCACTGATTCATCCTCTTCTTCAGCTCCGGCAGTACGACTACTGCTCCGAGGTCGTCTTGCCATGGCCTTTGTCTCAATGTCTTTCACCACCTGCGAGATTTTGTCTCTTGTGGTCTGCCAATCGTAACCGTCAAAGAGATTCCAGATAACGTGGACGTCTCTGACTCGGACCTTTACAGGAGAACGTTCGAATATTGTATCGCTAGACAGACCATAGGTATTTTGCTCCACGTTCCATCGATGTGCAGTTCCACCCACGGAGGATTTGGGTGCAAAGTGGTCAGTCCTGAGATCCAGTAGACTGTGCATTACGATGCTCTCACTCGCATCACCAGTCTCAGTTCCTATAACATCGACCGGAGCGATGTGAATAGAATCAGACACTGCAGAACGACCAAGATCGGACTCCACATGGCTTGCTGTCATTTCATCATCCGCGTCCTCGGCCTCACCGTACATATCCCCTAAGAAATCAGGTTCGTCTTCCTCATCATCTGACAGCGATGCTGTTCCTGTAATGCTCGTCCGTGAGGCATGTAGACCAAGCTCTGGTCCAGGCTCAGAGACAAATGCATTGCCTGTGAAAGAAGCCAGCATGTCCTGAATAGGGACAATTTCGGTGCGGAACTTGGCAACCTTTGAAGGGCCGGCAGGCGGCGATAGTCCGCTGAGAATCTGGATCATTGTTTGTGTTGAGTCAGCGCAGGTCTCAAGGAAAAGGAGATTGTTCCGAAACTCGATGTCGAGCTGAGCTTGCTGTGTAACATTGTCTTCCGTGATTTTAATAACCGCCGACGCTGATGACATGGACCCAACGGGCACGAAACCGGCCTTGGTCAACTGTTGCACTTGATCGTTCTCTTCAAAATAGAGCTTGTGGTCAACGTTGGCCGATTCTTGTCCCACTGTTGAAGCGTCGTTGATGATCAACAGCGAGGCCTTCTTTATATCGAGGTTATTTGTCGAGCCACGCTTCTCATTTTCGTGCCGTATCGCAGCATCAGTCAGAACGAACAAACCTTTCGCAGGGCTTTTGTCCGGGTTCAACGCAATGGCAGAATCTCTAAAGGCGAGAAAGAATCGAATTTTCCTTACTAAACTGTTGGCGTCAGCATTGCTGGATGCAGAAGGGCTCGACGGCTGCGATTGTGGCGTCGGCGCAGGAGGGGGCGCGCTGGCTTTCAGCCGCTCCGTCAGAGCAGATATGGCCACGACTGTCGGCACTTTGTACTCGATGCACGTGTTCGAGAGTTTCATCCGAACAGTGGGCTCCATCTCATCCGCAATGAAGCGACACATAAACATTGGAGGTCCCATAACAGTGCGGTCTTGCGAGATCACTTCGCCAACCATTACGTCCTTGTCGCTGCGAGAAAGATTCCAGGCGGCAATTTGGGCTGCAGCAAGCGAAGGGACATTGATGTGAGCGCCCTCAACAAGGTCGGCCTTAAGCTTGATAGGACCAAATTCCTCGTCGACATCGAACCGGAAATCAATCTTCTTGATCAGTCCAAATGTAAGGACACCAGGACGATCGTCTTCAGGAAGATATTTCGTGACGGAAGAGAGCCTCGAGATTTCATCCGTGACCTTGGTCAAATGAGGCATCCAGAGCAGGCCCTCGGCTCCCGCCTGTAAATCTCCAATTGACAAGCGCAACACGCCTCCCTTGCGACGCTGTCGCAGCAACGTGTCGACCATGATATCGTCTTCTTGGTCATATTTGTCTCCGGATGGTGTGATAAGCGATAAAAGCCTGTCTAGATCATCATCATCTGGCGAGTCTGAATAGTGCAATTCAAGCTGGCGAATCTTAGCGTAGACGTCACTGCGTGATCTAGAGTCCGCAAAAAGTGGCCCTGTTATTGCGGCACCATCAATGACCAGGCGTACGTTGTTTTGGCGATAGGCTGTTTTGATGGCTGAGGTCTTGACTTGTACAGTGGACTCAGATCCAATCAGATCGAGAACTGCGCCTGAGATACGAACATCAACCTTGGGCAAGGTCGATGACGGATCACTCTCTGCACGTGGTCTCCTCTGAGGATCGTTGAATCTGACCGTTCGTTGCCTGGCCACCTCTGCTACGGGAGGTCTAGAACCCTTCACAGTGTGCGTTGAGACAATTGAATTGCCCAGGTCCAGAAGAGAGCTTAGGCCCCCGCTTTTGCTGAGCACATCATCGATAACCAGAAGATCCAGCACAATGTGGACAGGTTTGATCTGCACATCATACCGATTTCCAGTCATAGTGGCCATGAAATCAAATGGTTTCAGTACAGAACTCGTCGCTATTGAATCTCGGACGCTAATTGAATCGATAAATGAGAGAACCTCTCTGTCGCCATGGGTGGCGACAATGTTCGAGATTGATAGCCGTTGACCAGCTTGTGCACCTCCAATGTTGGTAAGAGATATTGAGGTCAAGGACAGTGTGAGAAGGCTCGTCTCATGGGCCATCATGGATTCGATAGTCTGGAGAGGCACTTTCGTTGGCGGCCTCTTAGGGACCGCTTCACAGAGATTGAATATAATCTTGTGTACGTTGATAGCCGGGACCTCCGTATTGGTCTTAGTTGTCGAGGACTTCGGCTCCACTGGTGGCTTGGGCAAAACATCTGGAATGATCTGAGAGGCTTTGACCAGGATCCGGCTGACCATAATATCGAGGTCGATGGTAACTTTTCCTACCTCGACACCAAGGGTTTTGCTGTTTTGTTGTGGAGATGGAGCTTGCTGTTGTGAACGTAAATTTTGAAGCCGCGAGCCCTCGAGAAATGTACTCTCCACCAATCTCGAAGGGTCAGGACGCGTTTGACGGGTTTGAGCATTGCGAGAAACGCGAGATGACACTACCGGCTCCTGTTTTTCTGCTAAAACTTCTGCATGACGTGGCTGCGGAATCCTCAGGCGCAAGGTGTCGAGATGCAGAATTCTGGAGCGGTAGTAAGGGGACAAGGTATTGTCAAGTATGCTTTCGCTGTGTGATGCCTCACGTTCCAAGTCAGAACGGGACTCTTCGCGCGCCTCTGTCTTTCGCTCATTGGTTTTCGTGGATGTGTCGGTTGCTGCTTGCCGTGTCTGTGAAGCTTCCTCCTTACACTCGGGCGCTTTCGTTTGGGGTTCCTGCCTAGAGGTGTCTGACCATCCCCAAGCG
Organism: Vermiconidia calcicola; assembly: GCA_035928285.1. NCBI lineage: Eukaryota > Fungi > Ascomycota > Dothideomycetes > Mycosphaerellales > Extremaceae > Vermiconidia > Vermiconidia calcicola. The sequence goes on from JAXLQG010000011.1 coordinate 246,192, forward strand.
CCTGGCATGTCCACACCACCACTCACAGCGCTCATGTACATGCTCTCTGCTTCGTCATGGGTGAACATCTTCGACTCTTCCAAATTCTCGGCGTCGGGTATCTGATAGCTCTGCTCTCCGGCAATCCTACGGTTGATCGATCCAAGCATATCCTCTGCATGAGCACGATTGTCCACTGGTGTCGATCTGCCCGACGATCCAGACCGATCCGGAATACTTCTCGGGTGCCGCTCAAAGACCCCTGAGTCTTCCAACAAGGCATCGTCAAGGGCTAGGCCAAAGCGAGAATTGATTAGCGAAGCTGGCGGTGATTTTGACCGATCTGAACGTTGACTGAGAATGTCACTGCTGGATTGCCCATTGTCGCTATTATCACCACGATCGCTAGGATGGACTAGCCTCGGACGTGATTTCGTCGGCTTGGGCGAGCTCAAGCCCGAGAACTCTGAGAATGTCTCCGACTCAGACAGCACGAAAAACTGAAGGTCCTCTATTCTTACTGATCGTCGGGAGTCGGGTTGCGCGTCAGTGCTATCTGCCCGTTGCAGCGGATCCAGGGCGATATTGCCTATCGCAAGCATGAATTTGATGTTGTCTGCTGGGAGCCCACCAGACCTAGAGAAGTCCAGTTCCACAACCACGTTGACGTCCTTTATCTTGACCGACAAGCGGTCTGCGACATCCTTCAGGAAATTGGCGACGAACGTAGGCAGCGATAGTCCACCGGGCATGCCCAGTCCGACTTCCTCGCCCTGTGAGGATGCCACCGACTCCTGCATATACTGAGACTGTGACTCGAGAGCAGCCTGTAGTTCATCTCTTTCGTCCGGTGATTCGGCTTGCAGGAAGGAGTTGGCCAGATCTTCGGAAGTCGGAATGACTTGTGAAATCTCCAGATGTCCTCCGTCTCCACGTTGTGAACGGCGACCGCCCGGATCGTGCACGGCTGGTGAGGATATCCGGGGGAGGTTTGCACGGTCAGTTCTGCTCGGGGCTTCACCTGCTCTTGGACGTGCTGCGTCATGTTCTTGTGTAGTCTCTGGTCGGATGCCAACTACTATCTCAACACCTTCCACTTCAACTTCAATGCCACTAACGTGCAGGTCTGCCGGGAGTGTGAGCCGTAGTAATTTGATTGAGGCATGTGTGAGGGTGAATGAGGACGGCAAGTGGAGGATATCGATGAGTCTCTTGACTTTGATGCCGACATTCTTTAATTCTACGACCGTCCGCTGTCCCCAAGTAACACCCAGGTTGTCGAGGTCCAACGCTTCCGAGTCGATGAAGTCGAGGCGAGTCAGAGCATAGCGAAGGAGCCTCTTTTGGAAGTAGGAGGGAATGAAGTAGGACATTGTGGCGGGAGCAGAGGGACGAGCCTTCCAGTAAAGGCACCGGCTATGAGTATGATATGCTCATGATGGACGACGCCTTCTCGAGATAGGCAGGCATGCGAAAGGGACACGAGGGAGTAGAGCCGATGAAAAGACTGATAATCAACACAAACAGTCAAACAAACCGCCGATTTGATTGACAAGACAAATTCCTCATCGGTCGGTCTTCAGACAGGGTCGTGATCGTCTTCTCGGTCAAACGCAAACGCAGGCATGGGGCGTGGAGAAGCACAGAAGGGCATGATGGGCATAATGATGAATGACAGTCGGAGAACGCAGGCAACAAACACAAATGACGGTTGGGCGACATCAGGGCCAACTGGTCGTGTCATTGGTGGGGCAGACCTGCACGAGACGCTCGACGCTTGACAGATGATCCTTGGAAGCCCACCACTGCCCAATGGATAAGCACCTAACTCGCCAGATAGCCTAATGATGCCTAGTGGCTTAACCGGGGGAGCCTCTATCTTATCGCACGCCAACGGCTGACTGCGACTCAGCCTCGTCGGCACTTAGCAGATCACTCCTTCCTTCACCTTCTTGTTGTCGACTGCTCTACCTTCTATCTCGATGTCTGTTGGACCCAAATCTTCGAATGGCAGATCAAGCGTAGCAACATGCTTGGTCTATCTATCCGAGGTACTGCTACACATCCTGTAGACCGTAATGCCCTCATGCAACTTGCGAATGTTGAATCTTCTATGCCGATGCACGCATACCATCTCTTCACTCATTGTCTTCGTCTTCGTCTTCGTCGCCCTCCTCCTCCTCCTCCTCCTCCTCCTCATCCTCGGAGTCGTCCTCATCTTCGCCCTCTTCATCGGCAGCTTCAAGCGGAAACTCCATCACAATGTATTGACACCACTTCTCAAACTCACTCCTCCACTCCCTCAGCAACTTCGCCTTCGTGCCCTTTCCCATGTAGCCATCCGTGATACTCTTCGTCCACTCAGCTGTTTTCTGGTCCTCAATAGCGCACCACTTGAGCGAGTTCTCTGCCATTGTGCCCAGGCCCTCGAGTCCCAAATTCTCAAACGCCATGTACGCCTGCCAGAAATCGTGACTCAACCCGTTCTTCCCATGTCCCAAGATCGCAGGATCGTCATTATTCAACGACACCGGCACTCCCCTCGACAGCAACGCCGGCAGCGAATGAGATAGGATCGAACTCGACAGCCGCAGAATCTCGTTCGATATCGGACAGCTCTCCACCAAGATCTTCTTCTCTTTCACCATGTCAATCAGCAAGGGATGCTTGTACAGCGAATACCCGTGCCCAATTCGTCTTGTGCCCAACAAGACCGCATCAAACAGGTTATTGTCCGTGCTGTCCCCATCACCAAGACACTCACCCGCATGAAAGAAGAACGGCAACTCCACGCCCTCTTCCGCGCACTGTTTCCTGAACCAGAAAATCATGGGTATGAGATCTTTCAACGTCCTCCCCTGGTCCTCTTGCGCCACGAAATCGTACCCACACACCAGATGCGGATACTTCTTCTTCATCCTGATACACTCCTTCATCGCATCCGCAATGGCCCGATTGTCCATCTTCCGCACCGTCGTCCAGATGATCCTCGCACCCTTGAAGTTCTTCCCCTGAGGGCTGGCCTTGAATTTCTCAATCTCCTCTTCCAGTGCCGCAAAGAAGTCGTCAAATCGCCCGACAGACCCCGTCGTCTGCCCTGCCGTCCTATACTCAAACTTAAACGCCGCTCTTAGGTCCACATAGCTGGTCCCGTCAGCGGCCAACTGTCCGAATAGCCTCTGAAGCGCCCGTCGGAAAATAGGCTCGTAGAACAACATCTGGCCAATCACCAGGAATGTACTCTGAAACTTTTTCCAGATCGCATCCAGCCCATGATGATGACATAGGCTCTCCTCTGCCGTAATCATGCACCGGCTGGTCAACCATTTTTTGAACGTAGTATCGTCGTCTGGGAACGTCCTCTGCGCCTCACGAATCGGGACCGGGGTTCGCGCAACGTAGCCACTCGTCCAGATCGCGCCTGCACTCTCGCTCTTGAACTTCTTCAACTCCTCATCATCATAGAACCGAAACTCGAGAAATCCAAGTGCCCGCTTTTTGGCGTCACTCAACCCTTCCGGCGCGAGGATACAAAAGCCTGGCTCTGCCAATGCCTGGTCAATCAGCCAATCGATATCGATCATCGCGTCCAAGTGTGCATGCAACAAGGCGCCTTTGGGCATCTTCTCGATGATTTTCCACAGGTCCGTCTTCTCAATCCGGTCGCGGGCCAGTGTGAACATCATTCCAGGGTACAGGTTGCCACCGTTGACGTCCATTAGGCTTTCCTCGAACTCGGACGTCCACACGTCCCTGAGTTCTCTTCGACGAATGGCCGCCATGATCTTGGACGCTTGCTTCGCCAGAGGCGACATGGTCTGTTTGAACATATGATCGTGGCGTTTCTTCTTTTCTTGCGCGATCAGGGCGTCGCGGCCAGACATGTACCGCTGAATGAACGGGTCGTAAACCTGTGGGATGCCTTCATCCAATTCCCATTCGAGTTGGGAGTCAATGGACTCGTTGTCTGATACATCGTCTTTGGAAGCCATGGTTATGTCAAGCACAGGAGTCTTCTATCGTCCTGTTGTTTGAGGATTGTCTCGAGAGACTCGTTGGACTCATTGGGCAAATGCTCGTGTGAATTTCAGATAGCGGATGTCCGCCTCGCCGCTTGAGAAACGCCGATCCTTGGCGTCTGTGTTAGACCAGCCACACCAGCACAAGCACCATCCCCGCCTGATTGGTAGAGGTACGGTAGAACCGTACGGAGTATGAAAGGACAAGGATACGACTAAATAGAAAGCTGTCCAACACCATGAAAATCGCTTGACATGTTTGATTAAATCGTTGTTGTTATTGCTCTAGCCGAGAAAAGTCAAGGCTGTTCTGCAGATGAGACCCTGCTCCGTGGCAAAGGGAAGGCCGCAGAAATGGCTCAGCCTTTCAGGCATTGCTGCTTCCTCTGTCTACTCTATTGTTTACCGGTCGGGACTTTATATCGACGAGTATCGTGGGCACCGTGCGCCCTCATTCGCAGCAATGAGGCCAACCATGCCACAGCACTGTGTGGGATCCAAGATGGATTTTGTAGCCATACTCGACATGTGCACAGATCAGATTGTGGGCAAGAGATTCCGTACGCAGATGCAGCTTCTGCGAGACTCGAGTCCTTCATCTTCGCGGCCTTAGATCCCGCGATTGAATTCGACCAGTCCACCTTCACCCCCTTTGCTCCAGAACTCTTTCTCCAGGCTCTTTGCACTGACCGCTTGCCGTTGCGGAAACGCTGCCAAAGCAAGCGGCAGAGCAAAGATACTCGTCGTAAGGATCAGACCAAGATTGATTGGCAGGACCATTCTAGGTCGTTGCTTCAGCCACTCGGTCTTCTGCAACCGCACAAGAACGAGCGGCGGAATAACCATAATCGGGGTCGCGTTCAACACTCGCGAGATAGCCGTTTCGCCTACAGCCAAGGTGGCGGCCTTCTTCGACTTGCCTAAGCTGGCAACTTCCTTGCCCGTCTTCTCACGCTCGGCCTTCTCCGCCTCTGTTTGGACGGGGAAGATATCGATACCACGGCGGATCTCCTCGCCTCTCATAAGGAAGACATTCAGAGCGCCGGCAGAAGCAACGGCCGCAAAGGGGACCAGGCGGCCGAGGATGACTTTTGTATTCGGGGAGACTCGCTTGAGGCGTGGAACGATCGAGTTGAGCCCGACTGCAACTCCACACGATGCAGACACTGCGAGCAGGTAGCTCTGGATAAGTGTCGTGGTAGATAGCGGCGAGGACTTATTTGCATTGGCACTGTTGATTGCCACGTTGAGAGACTGATTGATTATCTGCCATGCGACCGTTCCAGTTGTCTAGCACTATTACAAACTGATCACTCGAGCAGCGTAGAGGAATTTTACCGTCATGTTTGGCGTCAGCATGCCTGCTGTCACCACCAGATTCGAGATAACAAAGCATGACATACGGAAAGGGAGAAATACTGGCACTCCGGTATCTGGGCCTTGTCAGCGGGGATTAGGTGCCGTCGTGACTGGTCCCTGCGAACCTGGATGGAGTGTAGAATCCACGATCTTCTTTGCGTTCCATATGTCGGGTGTCATCTGTTTTACGTCCCCCGTCTTGTAGGATGTGACCAGTTGCTTCGCATGTTCGAGGCCGGAGGAAGAGACAAACAGTGTCCTAAGTACGGTGTGTTAGCCAACGGACACTGAACGACGCCTGTTCCGCCTCTGCCTCCATAGGTCACGGTATGTTCAACACTCAAGGTGCAATTGGTGGCCAGCAGAGCACAGCACTTTCACGTCGCCGCATCTTCTTACCTGGGATCTGCTATCTGGGCAGATTGTTTGACACGACCCCAGTAGGTGGAGAGGTCATACTGAGAGGCCGGCAGGTCGCGATTGCCCGGCAGTGACGCCGACATTGCAGGCAGAGGTGCCCGGCGAGGTGCTCAGGCTTGTCAGAGTACACACGAAACCGGTATCGACGACTGCTTGACAACTCCCGCGAAAATGAAGTTGCTCAAGTGCGGCGACACACCTAAATCTTGCGCCCGTCTGCGGTTAATGTAGAAGAAGGTTAGCCGAGGCGATATTGCCGTCCATAATCAAAGAGCAGCGTTGTACGGAGTGCTTGAATATCTGTAAGATTCCAGATGATCCTTCTATGGCTTCTGAGAGTCTGAACTCGATTATTAGGCTATCTAGACGTCGCTATGTGACCGTGGACCTTGCAGCAATCCTTATTTCCACAATTCTCAACCACTGTTTCAAGCTTTGCAATGCTGCAAAGTAACCATATCTTCTGGATCAAGGTTTAGCTCGACTGAGCACGAGTACATGTTGGTGGTAGCAAAGCGTAAAAAACATGGTCGACGCAGCCATTGGTATCCCAATGCTTGTCGCTCTCAATAGCCCTGTAGCACAACCTGAACGGCTTCAGGCTTCCGGGCGGAGGATTGGATGAGGGTTGTGACTCATGCGGTAAGACTGTTGGTATTGTCGATGGAAAGCAGTCTGCACAGGTGACGGTGTTTCCAAGACCCCCAACAAGGAATCATTCTTTCAGAGCATCAGCGAAACTCTTCCCCTCCTGTACCTCGCTCGTTTCTACTTCATGTTCGTCCGACTGAACTTCATCAGATTTGGGCTGTGGCGAAGTCTGACCGGTCGCCTCTTCTGCGCCGGTGCCACTTCCGTTTGGGGCTTTCTCTTTCTTTGAGGTTTCAGCGCTGGACTTCTCTGTTTCCTCCTTAATATCCCGCGCCTTCTTCTCTCCCTTGTCTCCTGCCTCGGCGGCAGCGTCTTCAGCCTTATCCGTGGTCTTTTTCGTCTTCTCAGCTGCAGAATCCTTAACATCCTTAGCTTGTTGCGCACTCTTCTCGGCTTTCTGCGCCGCACTGTTTTTCAGGTCTTTTGCCTGCTTGGTAGTTTTCTTTCCCTTTTGTGTCGCAGTAGTTGTCGCATCCTCGGCCGCATCAGCAGTCTTCTGAGTCTGCTCGACGGTAGCGTCCTTGAGGTTCTTCGCCTGATCGACGGCGCTGCTGGTGGCAGTCTTGATCTTCTCACCCAAGTTCATCGCGCCCTCCTTCATCAGCTCCAAGTCACGCTGGAACTCCTCTACCACTGTCTCGGTATTTGCCTTTGACGCAGCTTGTCTTGCCTTCTTGGAGGCTTTCTTGGCTGTGTTTTTGACTTGTTGTGCAACTTGTCCAAGTTCGTTCTTCACTTCTTCTGTGTCCACGATAGCATCTTCCTCGCCGATATCTTCGGATGTTCGGTGCATTTCTTCGACAGCTTCACTGAGTCTCCGTGCCACGCCCTTCGACGCGTCTTGTAGACTCTGACGAGCACGAACAGCCAGCTCGCTTGCCGAACTGTTACGTCTTGTTTCCCCTCGCTTCAGGTAGGAAGTGATAAAGAATTGCCCGAACAGCCAAGTCAAAGGTAGAAGGTACATGCAATTCAGAAGAATTGCGAACACTTGACCACTGGTGTCGAGACAATGCACCCATTGCAATTCATCTCGGAATCTTGTTTCTTCTCTTGCCACAAGGTCCTCCGCAGCATGGACAGCATCGATTCCAAAGGGTCGACCTTGCTCATTGAGGACGTTTTCAGCAAGACCTTCGTAGCCCGCAGCTCGCAGGGCGGCCTTCTTTAACCAAGATCCAACACCAGCGGATGCCGTAGCTAGCGCACTAGATGCCGTGGCAGAGAGGTCGCTGGGAAGACTGTACGCGATCTTCGAGGCCACCTCTCCGGGGTAATAGGTGTAAGCAACGCTGACAGGTATCTGGTAGGCAACGAAGAGATGTGAAAAGGCGTATATAACTCCAACCACGAATTGGGAGATTTGAAAGGTCGTCAGTGTCTGCTTGAACCACTTCGGGACGCGGATGCCAAGTGTAGAGAAGAGATAGAATGAGTACTGTAACCATATCAGCGGTTGACTATCATCACGACATTATTCGACTTACCATGACTGCATGAATACCCGAATTGACAAGAACAAACATCCAGATGGGCGGAGACATGTACCTAATGCCAGCCCACATAGACAACATGGCTCCTGCATGGTGGTATGTCTGCAAAATGCTGCTCTTCCTCCCCTTGGCCAGGATGATGCATGTGTCAATAACTTCGTAGAACTTGGAGAGGTAGAACAGCCAGCCATAGAAGGCCAACCCTTCGTTCCAGATTCTGCCCGCGTCTGTTGTTTCCGGACCTAGACCATCCGCTGCCAGATGGAACAAACGGTTTGTCATTGACCACGCGCTTGTTGTCGCATTGTATGTTGCCGCACCTCCCATGCCTCGCGGACCATGTAGCTTGCACAGCGCATCTACTGTTCCTACCACGGTTGGCTGCTCATTCCAGGCTGGTAAGCACAATCGGAGAGTGTTGACCATGCCAATGAAGGTCCATGTCGAATATGCAGCCAAGAAAACATTGTGTAAGATGACAAGGAGCTTGAAGAACCGTGTCTTGCTGAAGGCCCAAGGCTTGTATTTGCGATTCGCATTGACTGAGTTCATGAAGGCGACGAATGACATATAGACAAGAGCCACTGTAATCGGCACGTTGGGAGATAGAACAGCATTGTAGATATCGGTAGGGATCGTGAATGGATGCGCAAGAGTTGGACTGTCCGGAGGAGGAGGTAAAGTCGTTGGCTTTGGGGAGGGAGGAAATCTGAAATACGAAGCTGGCAAAGTCGTCAACTTGACCCGTGGAAGAGTGTCCTCTAGGCCAAGCCAGTCGAAGATGGCTGTCACCGACATGACTGATGATACACCTGGAGAGTGCGCGGTTGTCTATTTGTGTCAGTTCGTGGCCGCAGATGCGCGAGGAGGTTTTGGGAGGTGAAAGGTTGGCGGGCTAGTACCTGCTTGTGGAAGCAGTGGACGCGATGGATGAGGGACGAGAATTGGATGAATGATGACGATGGCTATAACAAAGCCATAGTCATGGTAAGCGGTCGTTGTCAAGACAAAAGGCTGCGTTCTTGCTGGAAGAAATCAGCGAATTTCACAATGGGAGTGAAAAAGAGTATCAGAAGGGAGTTACCGGGGCGTGAGTGTGTTGTGCGTTACGTGTGAGGTACCGCCGCACCTCACCATTTTTGTTGGGCACTACGTCATGCAGGAATTAGAGGCCGAGGCACCCAAAATCCTGAAAATCCGGGGGCACAGGCAGGCTACCTTACCTAGTAGGTACCTACCTACTTATTACTGTGGTAGGTGGCTGAGGGTGGCCATGGGTGCTGGGTGGCGCACGCACGGCACAGTAGCGTTGCTTGAGGGACAGCCTTCCACTTCACCAATCCGTCACTTGGGTCTTCGGGAACAAATTCCGTACCAGTCGCAGCCAGTCAGTGTCCAAAGCTTTTACAATCATTTGCACAAACATTCCTTTCATTTCTACCAGTGCAACTACGTAATGACCTAAGTACTCTCACTCCCAGCCACCTTACACGCTGAGTCCATTGAATCGACCAACTCGCTCTCCTGAACTGACATGAAGACCATGGAATCCAAATCCAAGCGCTCCGTTCACATGAGCACGGCCAACTTCTATCATCATTTTGGCATCGAGCACTAGTAGGTAACTTTGGCCAGCTAAGCCGTCGAGCACCACCGTCAACAGTACACCTCCATCCTCTTCACTGGACCGAGGATCTGGCACGAAGATGGGCTCTCCCGCTGTATGGCCATGCTTGCTCCATCGAATTACGGTATGTGTTTCTGCATCGTGCTTTACCAGTCCATCTGCGAACGTAGATTTGCCTGTGTCGACGATCCCATACATGTATCGATGTTTCTGGGTCACCATTCTTGGATTGATCGTGGGGAGTTCAAGAGCATCCGCCTTGCTGCTTTCGTACTCGAGCACAGCTGTTGAAGACTTGTGAGCCGTCCCTGCAGATACCAATGGCAATCGATACCTCCGATAGTTCGGGCGAACGGCTGGATCGAGGCTTTTCATGTATTCGGCTGCTTTGGGCGAGTCGCTGATGAGATTGTCCAAGTAGAAGCGATGCAACACGTCCATATCCTCATAAGCCGCCAAGTCTGCCACTATGTCGATTGAGCCGTCTTCGAGATTGGACGGCTCTTCATAGGCGTTGATGGTGTGAAAGCAGAAGAAGGGGGCCGACTCATACTTTGCAACCAGGCCTTTGCCGCCCTCTTCAACTGGTCGCTTATCGATCACGAACCAGGTTGCCGGATGTTGATCGTTCCAGACCATGGCATCAAGAAGATTCTGAGTCCATAGAATGGAAGCACCACCAGCCTTGTAGGTGGAATTCCAGACGCACAATACGACATGGTTCTCGGTCAGAAAGAGTGAATGAAGGTAGGCAGCCGTGTGGTGGAATTTGCCCAGAATAGAAGTCTTCCCCGTCGCTGCCGATACTCGAAAGACTCGATATGTGCCTGTATGGCCAAAGTCGAGATTGTAGTTGAAAAGGTCGCCGTTCGAGGGATCAGATCTAGCATGGGCACCGCTCCCAGCTCCTCCGAGCTCTGGATGGAGGGTATTTTGGCGAGCTAGGCCCACAGGCTCCAACGTCTCGGGGTCGAGCATCTGAAAGATGTTCGCGTCGGTCTTATTGCAAAGAGTCAAGATTTTGTCGTGAGAGTGAGGGCCGTTAAACTGCTGACCAGTCCTTGACAGACCAGGAAAATTGGCAGATATTGTTACTGCGGCGTTGACTTCGTTGGGCTCCTGGGGCGGTTGCTGTTGGAAGACAGACTGGACTTTGCGAAATAAAGACTTGCATGGGTCATACTTGGCCGCAAACGTGAAACCATCAAGCTTTCCAGTCTTTCGGATCTTCTCGATTAGTCCATCACTTGTCAATCTCGAATTGTATGTCACTCTGACAGGCGAACCTGCTTCGGAAGCGTGTATCTGGAAGCGGTGCACTTGAGAAAAGTTGTCGAACCAGTGATTGACCTTGAACTCCTTGCCATTCAAAGTTTGTACCGTCCTAGGCCCTAAGCCGGTTCGAAACAGAGTACCAGCCGCGTAAGATGGGATGCTGCCTTCGACTTGAAGTTCGACAGGGTTTCTTTCCTCATATGTGGCGTCGAACTGAGAGATGGTTAACCACAGAACATACCTTATTCAAGGAACATTACAAACCCCCAACGAGTTTGGCCAGTCTTTGTAATGTGAAGGGCCCTTCATTTCGGCGATTTCCAAGCTGCTGATTTACTAGACTAGGCCGAGGGGGTTCTTCAAATGAATTTGACCAAATCTCGAGACACGGCCAGTCAAAGAGGTGTAGCTAATCCAAGTAAACACGGCATGTGCTCTCAACCTGGATTACATCCGTGACTGTACCGTTGTTATTATATGACAATCAATACCCACAACCGCAGCCGGGATCGAGTCTTGAATCTCTCCGACGGTACTGTATAAGGACGTAAGCATTACGATCATAGACCAAGTGTGAGTGAGGAATACCTACACAAGCAGGAGATAATATGGCTGAAAGGGGTATAATGCGCGAGGTCTCAGTTACGGCCGATAGCCTTGAGAGATGAACACGCTCATTTCGACCGATTTCTCAGAGTGCCAGGCAGACTGCCTTGTTAGGGTAATTCCAGCTCTTTATCTTCCGACATAAGCTTCCAAGTAGCAAAGGCAGCTCTAGCGCGAGACGCAGGAGGATGCATGGAAGAGGCAGCATCCAAACTCAGCAAAATCAGGCGAGACGGCCAAGACGTTGCTCTCGCTTCCGAATGGTATGCCCCGGGGAGTTCTCGATTGGTTCTCGGAATCCATCAGGTGCTCAGACGTTGAACACCAATTTCGAACATGGTAGCTATCCAAGGTGAAAAGGTTGATTGAGCAGAGGGCACGAGAGGCGCGTCAGGGTAGTGTCATGGGGCGCCATCATGATAGTCTCCAGGACTGGGCACAATTTCTGCAGCCAGATATTCGCTGGCGATGACACATATCACCTAGTATTTCCCAGTTGGACTCACTCTAGATCGCCAAAGGCTTCTGTTGCTACGTGCAGTAGCCTGTAGAAAAGTCCAAAAGAATCAAAGAAAGGCTTCAGACTCACATGGTGTAACTATGGGCCGGTTAATAAGCGAGAGCTTCGCCTAATTTGCCTTTCAAGGAATAGCGTAACAATTGAACATCTTCACATTCACAAAGCACCAGGCGCGTACATTTGCTGGCCTGCGACTCACCTACCGGGTAGTGTCTGTTGCCAAACCTACGACGCATCCTTACAAGCATGCCTCCTCTCCCAGACCCTGATGTCGTTATGGGGGATGAGTACGATGAAGAGGCTGACAGTGACTTTCAAGAGGATGGCGTGGGCGACGATTCGATCTCCGCCGCATCCGAAGATGATGAGGCCAATGATGGTGAGATATCTCAGAGACCTCGAAAAAGACGGAAAACAGAGCGTGAGCATACCCAACAAGAAACCATCGCGGAACTGGATTCGGGAGACGAGGCTACAATAAGAGAGCAGAAGAAGTCCCGCAACAAAAACAAGAAGCAAGCAGATGGCGAAACAGAGGACGGTGATGGCGAGTCGAAAGAATGGCGCGCGCGGACCCGTGCCATGCGAACAAGAGAAAAGGAAGAACGAAAACAAAGCAAGCTGGCGTCTGTCAAAGGAAGCACTATTGACGTTGACAAGATATGGGAAGACATGAACAGGTCAGAAGAACTGCCTCCGCCTCACAGCGAGCCCGACGGTGTCAGTCACAGTCAGAATAAAGAAGCAGCAGCGGCTACGGCTGTTAGGCCGGATGAAACAGCGGTGAACAAGGAGAATACACCTGCTAAAGATCTGGACGAGACCATCACAATCAAGCGCACTTACAAATTTGCAGGAGAAGTCCATGTCGAAGAAAGAACTGTCCTCAAGTCTTCAGCAGAAGCTCAGCTTTGGCTGGCACAGCAACAATCATCGACTGCACCTATACCTGCGGCAGACGGGAGAGTGGTCAATAGGCCTTTGAGAAAGCTCTCTCGGTTTGATCCAAACTTCAGCAATCTGGGTGCGTTCAAGGCCTCTTGGGCTGGGAAGAATGCACAAACTGGACCATTCAAGGGACCCAAACTCAATGTCGTGGAGAAGAGTAAAATGGACTGGGCTGTACATGTCGATGCTGAAGGGTTCAAGGCAGAACTTGATACTCATGCCAAAGCAAGGGAGGGCTATCTCGGTAGAATGGATTTCTTGAGGGGAGTAGAAGAGCGCAAAGAGGCGGAAGCCAGAGCCGCAAGACTGAAAGCTGCATAGTTGAAACATCCAACATGCTTCAATCAGACTCCTTCTGACGGTTTGTACGAGCCAGATCGTTCGCCGAGATTTTGCTGGTCGCGTTTACATTTGCCCTGTCTTTTTTTGCAGTTTTTGCAGTCGAGGTTTGTCATGGTTGCTATCTCATCTTGAATTTCTCACTGCGAAGTAAGCTCGTGCTTGCCCTCTCACCTTCATCCCCCAACCGCGGGCAGTACCTACTGCCTGTCTTTGTCCATGCTTTACTCCTTCTCTCACGGGACAACTGGACTGACAACGCAGCCTGTGGGATGGGACACTCAGCTTCACGAAAATCTTGCGACAAGACTCCTTCGACTCTGCTCGATCACTCTGTCTCGATGAAAAGATGCGAGACCCTCCCCCACGAACAACTGGCTTCTTGTCAATTCCTTGCCGTCGGCCTCACCCTCCAGCCCTGCGCAACACAGCTCAGTCGACGAAACAAATGAAATCCATGTCAACGTTGAGAATGACGGGCCAAGTCTCACCAGAGCTCCGACGTCCGAGCCTTCGCATACGACGCTCGACAACATCCGGAGCCAGCAGCGTACCTTCAACCCCTCTTGACGAAATTCCTAAACCATTATGGCCACGAACTGTCATTCGCACATCTTCCACTCCCGAGGCAAGCAATCCTGAGCTCTCCATTGACGAAATCACTTCAACAAAGCTGTCACTCGACGATGAAGCCTTCTTGACCAGTTTGCCCTACGAAGAACACTACAAGCACGGAAAGACTTGGAACTTCGGTGTGAAGAAAGGCATTGCGGACATTTGGGAAGACAACTCCGGCCGATTGAAGAAAATGACAAAAACGCTGAGGCAGCTGCCGAACGGCTTTTTTACTCGCAAAGACCGAGCATCAACGTCTGCTGCTCAAAGCGTATGTCTTACACGTCCCTTCACATCCGAACCGACATTGCCGCAACAAGAACTCATGACCGAATCTTGCGTGCCGCAATCTATGGACCCTACCGGAGACCAAGAGCATGAAGAATTAAATAGCGAACCGCTCCTGGTACGTAAAAATCCTCTTTCGACTTCGATCACTAACATTGTCGCCATGCAGATGGACTATGATTGTCAGCCGAAAGAGACGGTATCTTGCTCGGAAGAGATGTCCAAAGTAGGCACGAAAAGCGCAGAGTGCATCAGGTCTGACAGTGTCTAGATATCCTCTGCGATTCGCAAAGACCTCATGAATAGTCGCAATCCGCATGTGGTGACGTCCGAAAAGTCAAAGGTTCATTTCCAACACCGTCTACAACTACATCTCTAACGTGTACAGCGAGCGCCCCCTCATTTCAAGTCGGCCCCAAGGTACTATACGTATGCTCCGTCATCGTCGACAATACATACGGCCGAGGATCGACTACTGCATGGCCCGCGTTCTTTCAAAATTCCTGACCGCCAGCTACCAGCAAGGTCATCATCCGTCGGAAGTGTCGAGGAATTACGGAGCCATGCTTTTGGAGCCCAAAGATCAAGCAGACCGAGCATATCGAACGTCTCGGTCGGACATAATTCAGCACCCAGTATCAGTCGAAGTATCCAGCAAGGATCGCGTGCGGGGACCATTTCCGAGTCCGGCTATTCTGTTAGCGGTACGACAGTCGTGCCAAAGCCCGTGGTGTTTATGGATGCGTCTAGCGCTTGTGCTGATATCACCTGGAACAATGGGTACCCAAATGCACGGCCGTCCACATCTTCCACGGCACGGCCAGCGTCCAAAGGAGCCGTCTGCTTGCATACTCAGGACGATTCCGAAACCTTGCCTACAGTCTCGCCAGAAATTGAGATCGGACGGGGAGATTTTCCGGACTGGAAAAAGATCCCTCTCTTTGTTCCAAGGAGTGTCGAACGCAAAGACTGGCAGCAACCAGCAAGACGGAATTGTCCTTCTACGATTTTGGTCCCGCCACACTCTGCCATTGACGGGACGCATGGTAATGGCGTGCACTCTAAAGTCAACGTTTCCAGCCCTGCCATCTCCGACATGTCCTTTGCATCTTTGCAAGGACAGACTTCTACTCAGTCGCATCTGGATAGAGAAGCCATGATCCTAGACTGGGAAAGCGAGGTTGAGGAGCAATCATCCCCAAGTGGTCGAGAGCGGTTATCTAAGGTGCTCTGTAATGCTTGGGCAGAGGGTACCACCAGATTGAGGCAAAAGGGGGCCAAACGCGTTGTTGTGTGAAGCAGTCCAGTGAAACTAGAAATAGATGGCGTCGCAGCTGTGTGACAAGACTGTGAGCGGGAACATGGTCACTTCATGTCTTTCGACTAGTAGTGATAGGCAACCTGCTGTATCGACGATTGATTGGGGACTGAGTTCGAGATAGATGACAGGGCCTGCATACCACATGGGGATATTACACATCTTGGGGTTAGGAGACAAGCATGCAGTCAAGTAGTTTGTTTTGACAAACGATTCAAATGGATTCTTGCCCAACATCTACTAGTATTGTTTGAGGTCGATCTTAGCATGGTCATTTTGAGTGGCGTGTATGCTTCCTACCATGGTCGAATCTCAGACTTGGGCCAGGATCGAGTCAAGTCCTCTTGGCTCGCCACGGATTAAATTAATTGCACCTTTTTTCGACCTCAACCTCCCTCCATCCTCCTCCATGCAGCACCCTGGGAAAATGCTTATCCTTCATAGGGCAACATGTCTTAATAGACGAGTCATATAAGGTCAGCAAGGAGGGCCACATCGGAGCAAACCCGAAATCTTCGAATGTCCTGGCAGGTGCCGGGATTCTGCATTTTGTCAGAAGGCGATCAAGCAAAGATGAGAAGCCGCACCATGCAAGATCAGCCAAACATGCCAGCTGGGACGCATTACCTTGACATGAGTGAATCGGTTCCTGTCTTTGAAGCACATTAGGCAGAGTTGTTAACCCTTGAGCTGGTCAAGACTATGGTCAGTGGAGGTGAGCTTGCTGAATCGGCCGTGACAATGAATCACAAGGTAGGGATCACGAGGTAAGAATCACCGCTTGACAACGAACATCTGCCTGTGTGGTGTCACACTCATGCGAATAGTGTCACTGCGTTGGTGGACAATTCATCGGAGTCGCAGGTACCAAACGGACGCTCTCTTTATCTTCCCCAGCGACTATAAAAGGCTCTCTTGCACCTGCTGATATCGAGATCAATAAGACAATAACCTAACACCTCAGCACTAGCAACATGGATTACACCGCTTACGCCGACGTTTCAGATCCGAATCCACGACCTCGATCGACACCCAGAGGCCCGACGAAGGTCAAAATACTTGCAGAATTCCGCAGCCCATATTGCTCCGTCGCTCAGAAGCAGCCCTACGGCCCTTGCTTGCTGGACGTGACCATCAAGCATGATGGGAGCCGACTTGTCATGATCAACAAGGCTAGGCCAGTCATCGACCTGCAAGGAGCAAACGAAAAAAGTGTCCCGATCGGATTACCGCAAATCTCCATACAGGACCTATGCCGTCCTGGTCAAGAACCTGCATTTTCTCTTCAGCTCGATCTCTTCTTCGTGCGAGACCTTGTTCGGCGCATTGACATTTCACAGAATGGCTTCGAGCCGCTACAGGCGGTGCACATTGATCCCGAGAAAGGCTTCAACTTCACGTACACTCTGAATCAGCCGCTCGAATATGTCCGCTCGCGAGCGTTGTGTGGTATAATGTCTCCAGGAAGCCATTATAAATTGGAAGTTGGTCCTCCACGAGAGCCAGAAGTTGATGGACGTTGGTATCCATATGAGCCGATATCTTTCGAGACGGTGCCTATCGAGTTGGAGGCGACTACCAGAGGACGGTTTGAGTTGGTGGACTAGGCGCTGGCTTATGTTTGAGGAATTCTTCTCGACAGCACAATCAATCAATAACCAGACTCACCATGGTGGGAGGCAATGTTTTTCGTTAATGTATCATTTTATTAACAGGTCTGGGATCTGCTCAGGTTTATGCAAAAGTCTGCTTTTCCAGCCAGCGACCAAAAGAGACGACTTGTCGATCGAGTCTCGTAAACCAATCCGCTGCCCACATGGCAGCCAGGATATATAGTACGTACATTGCAAAGTACCACCAGAGACTTTCTCCCAAGTAAGCCTGGCGGAATGGAGTCAACAGTCCAGCATAGAAGCTTCTGCAAATGGAGATGTGCATAACGTATAGCCCGAAAGAGATGTGACCGAGATATTGAGAAAACCCCGTGTTGAAGGGTACTTGTAACGTCGGACAGGTTTCCAAAGCGTATACAATAAGGGCAGCACTTATGCTCATCCAAAAGTGTTGGCGACCCTCATCTCCACCTTCCCACCAGGAGGGTATCAAATACCCAAAATACGGGAGTTGTCCGTGCTCCGGCTCATTCAAAAGGTACATGCCGGTGGCAAGCATGATTGTAGAAACAACACATGTGCCCATCGCGCCAGCCTTTTCGCGGCCGGGCTTCTCGTTCTCGAGGCGAGGCAGGTCTGTGTCCGCGACAGGTAGGTTGATTTCGGAGACAGAGGATCGACTCAATGAGAGCTCGGCAAGGAAGACTCCAAACATGAACAGTGCCACATAGACTGTCTGCCAGCAGTAGCAGAGCAGGATCAACAACCAACAACCAACCAGCCGATAAGTGGGCGACTTGAACTTGCAGGACGCTGCACAGAAAAGGAAGACAACCATAGAGGCTTTGAACTCGACCGGAATCGTCCACAGGACCTGACAATAGCGAGATGTGAAAACGCCCGTATACCACCAACCTGTGACATGTGCGAAAGGGTTGCTGAAGGACACCATGTCCCGAATCCAGTCCCATATTTGATCAAGCCAGGAGTCCAGCCGAGGAGTTGGAGGGCCAACCATCCAATTGAGGTGAATCATGATCATGGAGATGGCGGCGCCGGCAGCGGATGAGAAATAAAGTCGCGCATATCTGCGAAAGGTCGACGATGCGATGCAATGAAGCACGTTCTGATCGTCCTTTTCCCGGATCAGCTTGAGAATTTTCTGGCTCAGTACAAATCCGGAGATGATGAAGAAGATGTCCACCATGGCTATTCCCTTGTGGACGACCTCAAAGATCGGCTGTCGTAGTATCCAAATCTGGGGGTTCTCATTGAGATGGTGATTTAGTACGATCCATGCAGCCCAGCCCCGCAGAGCGTCGAGGTAGGACGTTGGGCCGAGTTTCTTTTTGAGTCTCAGACCCCCCGGTTGTAGGTATTGAGGAAGCAGCCATTTTAGCAGCTGACATGGGTGGACCTTTCCCAGGTTGAAGTATGCTGAGGAGGTTGTTCGAGAGACTTGCCACGACAGTCTGGTAATGATCTGTCTCGCTCTGCCCGCATGCCCACAACTCTCCTCATTGCCCAGTATCAGTACATCCGATTCGGAATATGCGCTATCTTCCGAATCCGTTGGGTATTGGCTGTGGAGAAAGGGAGTTGCTTCTGCTCGGTGCATTGTTACGCGTTGGCTGGGCTCGGTGACTGGTAGGCCAACATCAAAGAGGCCAAATCATGGCCTCAAAACGTTTCAAACGCTCAACAGTTGGCTCAAGGATGCCCCAGAGAGAGACTCCCACTGGAAGAAGGGTGTGCACTTACATATCACGGAAGCCTACAACTTTGTGGGTCGAAAGAGCCCCCGATCGCACCAAGGGGCTAGATCATGACTTCTCACTGCGGAAATCACATATCGACAAAACTGCATTGTTTTCGTGTTGTGTCGTTAGCGCTTTTTCTACTCGTACCATAGTAATGTCCCAAGGCTCGTCGTCGACGACGGTTCTCTCCGGCTGGAGGCTAGCGCTAGTAGCCTCGTATTCTGGGGGTGAGTAATAATCACTATCCGTACCGTTGCGGAGAACAAGTTGCGGCCATTGAGGTGTGGCGCACTCCTGACTTGTGCTCAACATGCTGAAGTCGACATTGTATTACGAGAATAAAGGGGTGAAGAGCCTTGGCTTATGGTGAAAATGTTTGGATTGATTCCGTCAAACCCGTGGGAGAAAACATCGACTCGAGCGAGGCGAGGCGAGGCGCTCACGGTCTCCTCGGGTTACCATCGCGAAGTAGCCGGCGGCTATCATACCACAGTAATAACGAGGCTCGACCATGAGCCCCTGGGTTTCTGTAGGCCTTTGTTGTGTTGTGGGAGCAGAGCACTTATGCCGTGTGGTAGATGGAGTGTAGCATTCTTGCATGTCGGACGAAGATCGTAGCCGGACCTACTATGTATATACCTCATCCATGTGCTGACACGGCCGCGTGTGCACGGCTTGCAGAAGGCATGCCACGTATGCTTTCGTCCTGATCAGGCAGGTACCTGTGTACCATGGACGATCAATCCGATAATACTCCGTGAAGTGTGAGCTGTATCTCGTTCCTGCGGCTCAATGACGCGGTCCACCATGTCGAAGCGAACACACCGGACTTAACGAGGTGGGTGCGAGGTAGATACAGTACCAAGGAGCCAGCACAGTTGGTCGTCCCAAATGTAAGCCATCAAACATGTCATGGTACTGACGGCCGTTGTTGTGCACGGAGCAATCTCCCCCAACGCACTGGAAAGCACTGGTAATTCCACAGTAAAAAGCTTCCTAGCCCACAGGTCCTGGTTCGAGACCGCCGAATCGAAGTTTTTTTCCTGACGGACTGAGGTTGTCTGCTGCGAATGGATCTGTGTGCTCACTAGTGAGGCCAAGATATCGCTGGGTGCGGACCACTACTTGTAAGTGTGGTAAGTTAAAGTGCATTGGTCGTGAGTGGTGCCCCTTACTTAGGGGGTGTACCGACTACTACAAGGTTAGTTTGGCAAGGAGGAGCAGCCGAGGACTGCGATGTCCACTGTGACTAGCCGTGATAGGCCCACGAATGCTTCTGCAGGCACTGGTGCTTCTTGCGCACGGATTTTTGAAGACCACGAGTTCTACAGCAGTTGTTGCTCGCACGGACGGCGAATACCTCCAACAAAATCCAAGTGTCTTTTCTACAAACAAAGGTCAATGCGCTTCGTTTCGAAGTCAATTTGAACGTCCATCATCAGGTCATTTGAGAGAGATTCGGCGGATCGAGGCCGAGGAATCCTGACTATCTGATTAAATCCACGGTTCCGCCAGCCCAGGTTCACAGGTGGGGGCTAGTAGGCTACTAGGCCCATCATGGGGGGTCTCTTTGGGCTAGTGGGCTTCACCGGCTGGGCTCACTAGGGCCTCTTTGCTTGGCCTTTGGGCGCGTCAGCCTTCAGGGCACTTCCAGTCACCTCGTCGGCATTCAACTGATGCCTGAAAACAGCCTGGCGAAAACGTCCACCAAAGACTGAACCGCCTGAACCCTAGTCCAAAAATTCACATGCAACATGCCTCCTCTCCTTCCACTGGTCATATCGCCAGCATGTATTTGCAACGACGAGAAATGCCGGCGGAAAGGCCGAGGGCTACCTGAGATCATTTTACAATGGCTCACGAAGACAACCACGGTGTATGCACCTCAAGAGCAAGCCCTGCACGCTTACGCGACTGTACACTGACTGTGTTGTCAAAGATGTGAGTGCGCGTTTCAGGGACCCCTGGATCACAGTTTCAGCCAGTGTGGCGCTCCACGGACTTGGGTCCTTCTTGTCTGCTGCCCACGTCGAGCCCTGAAACGGAGCCACTTGGCCACAGCCATCGATGTCGGTACAAGTGTGTCGCTTATCTTGATTTCATAGCCCTTGCACAGCCCTTGCATAGCCCTTGCAAAGGTCTAGCTTACTGGCTTGTCCGCCCATACGGCGTCACAACACAAATCTCTTCATCTGTCAACAAGGCAATGTCAAGATTCAGCCACCTGTTTGATGCATCTGCTCCTCCAGTCCTGCAAATTCCGGCCTTACACTCCCTTCTAAACTTCATGGAAGTGCTGAAGGACTGTACGCTCTGATCCCGGCCTATCAGTTCTGATCGAGAGTTTCATGCCGCGCCTTGCCACTTGCAAGGGCCGATAATTATCTTGTGGCCTGCGCCGACCCTGAGTAATTTGGAGGACTCCCTTGTCCACGGGACAGACTGCGGACGACGTTGGCAGTCGTCCAATGCCTTCTGCTGGCGCTATCTGGTATACGTCAGTTTCACAGCCCCTATTCGTCAATCCTGGAAAGGTAAGGGTTGCCTGTCACACATGTCTGCCCGTCCTGACGTATGTGTCCAATGGGACTCTCGAGCTTGACGGGCTACACAAAGGACCACGTAAACCCCCGACTAGGCTCACATCATATTCACATGACGGTCATAAGAAGACAAGATGCCAACTTCTAGCGACCACGTACGTCGCCAACAAGACTATACTTTCGTTTCTTCTGGTGTCGGCTTCAGGCAAGTCGCTCGCCGTCCATTCCTTTGACCACTGTTGCACCATGTATGTGTCGACTCTTTCCCTTCTGCTCTTGACGAGCCTCACAGGCGGCTGGGCATCGCCACTCGAGAAACGGTATTTCGACTTCGACAACAATGGTGTGGCGGATCGTTGTTACCAAATCTGTGAGCTCGCAATTCGTTGCTTGCTGGACGACGGGACATGGACAACCATTCCCAGCTCTCAACAACTACATTCTGCCACGTCCACTGGTCCTCTATCCTTCATAGACGCAGCCGAACAGACACAAGCTACATCGGATATCAGTACGTCCTCGAGCGTGGTTCAGGCCCTAAAGTCCATCACAACCTCGACCTCTTCTATGACGGCATCTGCTGCTATCTCATCGTCAACTGC